>JACXGM010006828.1:8375-24470 GCA_016801145.1 Umbra pygmaea | reverse complement strand
GGTTCAAGGTGCCCTAACCAAAGATACAGGGGGTGGGCGCTCAGATCTAAACCTGGTGTGTATAACAGGGGAGTATCCCTACGGGTGGTGTAAGGCCCGGCCGTCTTGCCTGACACTCCCCAAAAGTGCCTCCTCTCCCCCTCTGGGAACACAAAGAGAAAACAAATGATTATTACAAAAATGTACACCTTGGTTGTAACAAGTGAATATTTGAGTTACTGTTGCCTTTCTATCAGCTCGAAACAGTCTGGCCATTCTCCTCTGCCATCAATAACCATTTTCACCCATTGAACTGCTGCTCACTGGATATTTTCTCTATTTTGGACCATTCTCTATAAGCCCTAGAGATGTGGTGTGGGAAAATCCCAGTTCTTGCACTTGCTGAAATATTCAAACCAACCTTGTATTGTATATATATATATTTATATATATATATATACAGTTAGGTCTGGAAATAATTGGACACTGACACAAGTTCTCTTATTATTATTATGTTTACCAAAATATATAATAGTTATACTTAAATAGTGAATGTGTAATTAAAGTGCAGCATCTCAGCTTAAATCTGAGGGTATTTAAATCTGAATTGGATGAAGGGTTTAGGAATTACAGATCTTTAATATGTAGCACACTCTTTTTCAAGGGACCAGAAGTAATTGGACAATTTACACAAAAGCAGTTTCCTGGAAAGGTGTGGTCTATTCCTTCATTATTTCCATATCAATTAAGCAGGTAAGAGGTCTGGAGTTGATTCCAGGTGTGGCATTCGCATTTGGAAGCTGTTGCTGTGAACCCGAAGATGTGGTCAAAGGAGCTCTCAATTCAAGAAAAAACAGGACATCCTCAGGTGTGGAAAAAAATCCATCAGAGAGATAGTAGGAACATTAGCAGTGGCCAAATAAACAGTTTTATATATTACGAGAAAAAACACTGGTGAGTTCTGCAACACAAAAAGCCCTGGACGTCCACGAAGACAACAGTGGTAGCTGATCGTAGGATCCTTTCCACGGTAAAGGAAAACCCTGTCACAACATTCAGCCAAGTGAAGAACACTCCAGGAGGTAGG
Organism: Umbra pygmaea; assembly: GCA_016801145.1. Classification (NCBI taxonomy): domain Eukaryota; kingdom Metazoa; phylum Chordata; class Actinopteri; order Esociformes; family Umbridae; genus Umbra; species Umbra pygmaea. The sequence continues at coordinate 23,404 of JACXGM010006828.1, read as the reverse complement.
CGTATCATTATCCAAGTCGACCATAAAGAGAAGACTTCACACTCTCCAGGAGGTAGGCGTATCATTATCCAAGTCTACCATAGAGAGAAGACTTCAGAAGAGCAAATACAGAGGATTCACCACAAGTTGCAAATCATTCATAAGCCTCAAGAATAGAAAGTCCAGGTTAGACTTTGTCAGAAAACATCTACAAAAGACAGCCCAGTTCTGAAACAGAATTATTTGGTCAGATGAAACTAAGATCAACCTGTACCAGAACGATGGGAAGAAATTGTGTGAAAATGTTTAGAACAGCTCATGATCCGAAGCATACCACATGATCTGTAAAACCCAGTGGAGGCAGTGTGATGACGGATGGGGATGCAATGATGCATGGCTTGTAATGGCACTGGGTCACTAGTGTTTATTGATGATGTGACAGATGAGAGAAGCAGCCAAATTCTGAAGTGTATAGAATAAGTGTATGGGATATATTATCTGCTCAGATTGAGCCTAATTCAGCGAAGTTGATTGGACTGTACTTCACATTACAGATGGACAATGACTCAGAACATACTGAGAAAACAACACAGCAGTTTTGTAAGGCAAAGAACTGGAATATTCTGCAATGGCCGAGTCAACTATCTGATCTCAACCCGATCAAACATGCTTTTCACTTGCTGAAGACAAAACCTTAACGCAGATAGACCCACGAGCAAACAACAACTGAAGACAGCTGATGTAAAGGCAGGCAAAGCATCACAATGGAGGAAACCCAGCCTTTGGTGATGTCCATGTCACGGTACCCTTATTTGAAACCAGAGATATCTTTAGTTGCTCCCTTGTATGTGCTATTATTGTGGGTTGTCCTGTGTGAACAGTTTATATTCTGGTTTTCCCACTTTTTGTTCACATTACCGTTTTCTCAGGCCTCGTTAGTCCCAGGATGGGAGACCGGTGCTGCTGGAAGTGGTTTTGGACAGCCAGTAGGGGGCACTCTTCCCTCTGGTCTAAAGATCATTCCCAATGCCCCAGGGCAGTAATGGGGACAACTGCCCTGCGTAGGGTGCTGTCTTTCAGATGGGATGTTAAACGGGTGTCCTGACTCTCTGTGGTCACTAAAGATCCCATGGCACTATTCGTAAGAGAAGGGGTATTAACCCCGGTGTCCTGGACACATTTCCAATCTGGCCCTCATACCATCATGACAACCTAATTGTCCCTAACTCTTAATTTGCTCATTAATTCCACTCTCCCTTAGGTTGTTGCTGCAAATGAGAAAGTGTTCTCAGTCAACTTGCCTGGTAAAATAAAGGTAAACTAACCAATCAATCTTCTTCAGTTATTAGCAGCTGAATTCAACCATGTCATTATCCAGTGTATTTAGGTATGGTGTTTCATGATGTCAGCTGTCGCTCATTGTTTCCTTGTTAGTCTGTCTCTCAGTGTTATCAGAAGAGGTTTACTTGCATTTTGCCCCAGATAGCAGTTTTACTTTTTATTAATTGTTTGTTGTATAGTATTATTATTAAAATACCATTTGTTTTGCATTCTGCCTTGCATTTCTCAGATTCTTTCTACACCATGGAGAACCATTATGACAGTCCAATCACATTTGAGCACCTGAAAAAAGGGGTCTTTGTATGAAAATGGCTGCAATACCTAATGTTTCATTCAATATCTTTGTTCAACCCCTTGAATTAAAGCTGAAAATCTTCACTACAATTGCATCTCTGTAGTTTCATTTCAATTCCATTGTGGTGGCATGAAAATTGTGTCAGTGTCGAAATATTTCCAGACCTAACTGTATGGGATAATATTTAAATTGTGTTTTCCTATGATATTAAATGGATAAAGATGCTTTCTAAATGAATTATACAGTGATATACCTCCTCCATAGATGGGCAAAACGGGAAGGAGGTACTGTAATAGGAAGAGAGGGAATTTATAGTTGTGACTAAAAAGAGGGGCATACTGGGTAATTCATGCACTTACAGTAAACAAGAAACAATGACAACAGGTAAAAATAATGAGGATTTCTGTGTAATTTTAAAGAACTAAATTCTAAATCTGTTACACTGGCAACAACAACAACCATGCCAAGTTAAAAGTCACTTAAATCACCTTTCTTCCCCATTCTGATGCTTGGTTGGAAATTTAGCAGATCACCTTGACCATGTCTATGTACATGCATAAATGCATTGACATGCCAGAGGCTGGTGTATGGGTATGCATCTCGTTTGCAGCAGGTCATGACAGCAAAAGGGTGCTCTATACTAAGTACTAAAGATGCTTGCCATGAAGGGGTTGAATAATTTTGAGACTGGAGAATTCATTATCAGTTGCATTTTGAATTAGATTTGGGGATACCACTTGATGCATTCTTTGCATTGAGCTATTTCAATTGCTTTTGTTTGATTTGTTCATTGCAAAAAGCTGATATTTACAATAAACCTGATTTGCAATGAGGGTTGAACAATTTTGATTGCAACTGTACAATAGATACTTTGTTTGTAGAATTTTCTTTAGCAAATTGGGCCTCTGAAACTATTTGAAAATAATTTTGTAGGTTATTGAATGGGTTTTGAAGATAAAGATTCTGTATTCAGACAGTATTGTATAGAATACAGACACTGTGTGATCGGTACCACCAAGACAGCACTAAAATCAACATGCCTACTGCTCTATTTTGACAGTGAATTCTCTGGATTTTTTGGGTAAAGATCCCTGACATTAGGAGCATACGGAGGTGTTGTTAGTTAAGTATACCCGGCAATGCCCCCCTACAGTAGAGGTTGAGAGGAAGAGGACATAATTGTCAGTAACAGTGGCAGGGGGGCTGCTTTAACTGACTCTCTACTTCCCCTTCAGTCACTGAGAGATGGCAATGAGCAACACCTCAGCACGGTTTCCTTCCCACCTGGGTTGTGTTAGGAAAACAAGAAAGTAATGCCTATATAACATCTGTTCTAATGCCTACAGTACATTGAAAAAAATGGACAGTTGCATTGCCAGGTTGACTTAAAAATATTATTAATTTAACAGAATATATTTGTGTAAATCATACATAATATTTTTAAGTAAAAACAAAATTATCCTGGTTGGGAGGGTAAGAGTTTTTGACAGTTATTTGAACTAAATGTAAAAAAATAGTGTAACTACATCAATTACCAAAATGAAAATAATTAAAAATTGTTACAATAAGGCACAAGACCCTGTGCTCTTCACTTTGGTTTTGAGATGTCAATATCACTTAGATACAAAGGAATTGGCATTTCTTCTGGTAACACCACATTCACAACGCACTTGTAACCTGTGCCAGCAGCATAGCTCCATGTTCCACAGCTGGTTTGCTTCGGCTTGGAATGGATGGGAGACCAATGCTGCTGGAAGTGATGTTGGAGGGCCAGTAGGGGGCACTCTTCCCTCTGGTCTAAAGATCATTCCCAATACCCCAGGGTAGTGATGGGGACATCTGTGTGGTGAGCGTTCTGGCGCAAAATTGCTGCTGTGTGCATCACCCAAGTGGGTGCTACACATTGGTGGTGGATGAGGTGGGCTTTCCCCCTCACTGTGTAAAACGCTTTGGGTGTCTTGAAAAGGGCTATATAAGTTAAATTAATTATTATCCCTTTGCTGAAAATTCATGGCGACTCAACCATAGACATGAATGTAAAGTAGTTTATTCCCTTATAACGCAACAAAGAAATGAATTAGTGTTGCTTGTTGGCTATCGTGGGCAGATTTAGAAAATGTAATTTGTTTCTCTTTGGCTAATTACGTTGAGGAGCTATGATTATCAAAGTCCGAATCTGTAATATTCCTAACTTCACCGCAGTATCATTGGGTCCAGTAGGGGAGATACAGTGTAGTGAACCACTGACATACAGTACTGTATGTACTACCATTTCGATGAGTCATGATAACAATGCCAGAAGGTTGACAAGATATGGGCTTGGTTAGATTACCGGATTTAATGGCAGTGTTTGTTTTCTTAGGCAATTGCGCTTATGATGCGGTTTTCCGAATCCAATTTTCTCCTGAATTCTAACGGGAATAATCTATAAAGGAGATTGGAGTGTAGGGAAGACATATGGTGAAAATGACAGGACTTTTGGTCAACAAAGCCACACTAAACTACAAGAGTGAACCTCATTGAGAATAAAACATGTATAATAACCATTAGCAATGAGATGAGGCAACAAAAACCAGTATATCCTGTAGGAAATGGGTTTTCCATAACTTTGTGTAACATTGTGAAACCCATCATAGCACATAGATAGCTGATGATTTGCCGAGAAGGGAAACCTGAATACAATTCCAACAGAAGATGATAATGTACCTGACATGTTCCCGGGCAGCCTGGATCTGAGATAAAATAATTTCATCATAAACCAACCTAAGTCAATAGTAACTATAAATAAGAATAAGTCAACCTTAGAAACCCTTGCGCAATGCCTAGCCTGATGTGTCACGTGAGAGTTAATGTGTTTTGTTTCTGCTGTGTTGCCCTCAGTGTGGACCCAGACAGCGCTTTAAGGCACGGAACACATAAACAGGACAGAGCGGCTTTGAGCCAAGCACCTGTCTGCTCCGACGCTTATGGGCAGCAATTTAAGAGGTTAAGAATAGCACGTTACTATGGCCCTGTATAAACCACTCCGGGGGCTACAATCAAATTCAATCATACAATTTTAGATTGATGAGGACAGCCAAAAGGATTTTCTATCAATCTAACGCATTGACATACTAAGCTATGACGTTAGCCCACTTTCTGACATCCACTTCAATCCTTTAACAAAGTTATGTTGCATTATTCATTAATGATGATGATGCATTTGAAAGGGTTGGGTAACCATGTCAATAGTAGGCACACAATTTTAAGCATTTAAATTGAAATTGACATTCATGTAAGAATTCAATAAATAAACATTCAGTCTTGAAATGGTCATAATGACACTTAATTCATATTCAAGCAATGTGTTTGGTGATTAGAAATTCAATTCTGAGGTTTTAAGTCATTGTAAATTAATGTGACCTTCATTGTAATTGTAATGAGTGACTGTGTAATGAGTCACCATAGCGACTGTATACAGTATGGATGTCTGTCCAGCTTCCGCACGTGCAATATAAGAGCTGAAGGAGTGAGACGGGCGTGTTGCGTGGTGTACACAGCTACACTTCACCTGACATCTCCTTCACCCACACTTTCACAACACAGACACCTGTCCGTCCAGGACCTTAGGGGACAATTCAAGAATGATGAGAAGGGACAAGACACAATCATGTTGATTTTTACATTTATTTTACCAGTTAAGTCTACTGAGAACATGTTCTCATATGCAGCAATGGCCTGGGGAAATGTGGGAGGGTAAGAATGAGCCAATTGAGAGATAGGGATGATTAGGTGTCTATGATGTTGTGTATTAGATTTCAGATTTATTGGCCAAGTATACTTACATACACAAGGTATTTGACTTAGGTAAATTTTACTCATGCCAAAAAGGTAGCAGCTGATAGCACTGATCAAAAGGCGGGGCTTGGTGGAATATCCTATCTCTGCTAATTGGCTGCGGACAGAAAACACCTGTAGGAAATACACTGACAGAAAAAACACCAACTGATACAGAACAGAATACACAAACTCATACACATAATACTGGGGGACGTAACAGTGTGACGGACAGGTCTTCCAAACTGACCAGGCCCAACCCTGTTTAGCTTCAGAAGCAAACCAGCAGTGGGGTACAGGGTGTTATGCTGCTGGCTTAAAAACAGGAGGGTGCATAGCTGCCAACTCTCACACAGTGCTTGTGAGAGACACGCATTAGATTGGTTTCACAAGCTCACACGCCAACGTGAAACCAATAAAATGCGTGTGTCTCACGGCCCTGCGTGAGAGTTGGCAGCTATGAAGGTGCAAGGAGACGTTGGCTGCAACACAAGAGAAACGAGCATCTTCATTAGAAAAACACAATTACATGTAGTATATCACCATGGTTTTTACCATTGTAACCTGGGTACTAGGGGCTGCAGTATTCATACCTATTATTGCCCATGCCTCAAATATGTAGTCCACCATTTTGGGCACTGTTTGTAAAAGTGGCACTATTGAGATAAAAATCCCTAAAAATGGTGTACTATTTATTGTATTTGTTCTCTGTCAACAAAACACCAGATTTTAATTTGGAATTTTATGACTGAATGAGTGATGACAGTGAATCTACTTTGCCATTATGAACATAAATAGCATATTACACATACTGACCAAAATGGGAAGTTTAAACCATTAGTTTGTTAATAAAGACACTTCAAGACACATGATTTTGCAGTTGTCTCCTAATTTATTCCCAAGCTGTGTATATACTCACCGGCCACTTCATTAGGTACACGTTTTCAACTGCTCATTAAACCAAATATATAATCAGCCAATCACATGGCAGCAAGTCAATGCCTTTAGGCATGTAGGCATGGTCAAGACAATCTGCTGAAGTTTAATGGGGCAGAAAGGGGATTTAAATGACTTTGAACGTAACATGGTTGTTGGTGCCAGAAGGGCTGCAACGAGTATTTCAGATAGTGATGATCTATTGAGATGTTCCCACACAACCATCTCTAGGGTTTACAGAGAATGGTCAGATAAAGAGAAAATATCCAGTGAGCGGCAGTTCTCTGGGCAAATATGCCTTGTTGATGGCCGAGGTCAGAGGAGAATGGCCAGACTGGTTTGAGCTAATAGAAAGACAACAGTAACTTAAATAACTACTCATTACAATCAAGGTATGCAGAAGAACAACTCTGAACGCACAACATGTCGAATCTTGAAGCAGATAAGCTACAGCAGCAGAAGACACATCAGGTGCCACTTCTGTCAGACAAGAATAGGAAAGTGAGGATACTATTTTCATGGGGCCACCAAAATTGGGCAAAGTTTGGAAAAACGTTGCCTGGTCTGATGAGTCTTGATTTCTGCTGCGACATTCAGATGGTAGGGTCAAGATTTGGTTTGAACAACATGAAAGCATGGCTCCATCCTGCCTTGTTTCAATGGTTCAGAGTGGTGGTTGCGGTGGTGTAATGTCGTAATGGTGTAGTGGGGTAATGGTGTAGTGGGGTAATGGTGTAGTGGTGTAGGCGTATAGTGGTGTAATGGTGTAGTGGTTTAATGGTGTAATGGTGTAATGGTGTAGTGGTGTGGTGGTGTGGTGGTGTAGTGGTGTAATGGTGTAGTGGTGTAATGGTGTAATGGTGTGGTGGTGTAGTGGTGTAATGGTGTAGTGGCGTAATGGCGTAATGGTGTAATGGCGTTGGAGATATTTTGTTGGCATACTTTGGGCACCTAAGTACCAATTGAGCATCATTTAAATGCCACAGCCTTCCTGAGTATTGTTGCTGAACATGTCCATCCCTTTATAACTATGGTGTACCCATCTTCTAATGGTTATTTCCAGCAGGATAATGTGCAATGTCACGAAGCTCACATCGTCTCAAACTGGTTTCTTGAACATGACAATGAGTTCACAGTCACCAGATCTCAATGCAATCAAGCACCTTTGGGATGTGGTGGAACAGGAGATTTGCATCATGGATGTGCAGCTGACAAATCTGCAGCAACTACGTGATGCAATAATGTCAATATGGACTGTTTCCAGCACCTTGCTGAATCTATGCAATGAAGAATTAAGGCAGTTTTCAAGGCAAATTAGGGTCCAACCTGGAACTAGCAAGGGGTACCTAATGAAGTGGCAGATTAATTTATATATATATGTACTTTTACAAGGCACTGTATACACCATATCAATTATAAAATAATAACATTCAATAGAAATCCATACTGACATGGACCTGCCTTTTAAACAGTCAAGGTGGATTTTAAGGGTCCACACGTGGCACTCTAACAGAAAATATGGGTAAAACTAAATATGTTCAACAGTTAAAGAAATCATTTTAAACCACATGGACTCACTATACATAATGTGTGCACAACACAGAATAGGACTTCAAGAGGAACAGGCTTCTCTTCCATCTGTGAGTTAACATTACAAGTAAGCAGTGGATGATGAGCAGTACTGTATGGTGCTCACAGCCTTGTCTCTGCTCCACTGCTCCATTAGCTCAGGGTTATACACCACCCTCTCTCTACACTCCCCTCCTGCATCTGGCCATTACTCACATTTGCATGCTGCCCAGTTATTGGCTGCTGACATGTTACACATCAATAGACAGCCATGTGCTGATTGGCTCCTGCCAGGAGAAGGCATGGAATCTCCACAATTGAAAAAACATATAAAAGACAGCTTGGAAACCACAGAAGCAGACAACAGTCCAGGAGAACCTACAGACAGTCAAACCTTAAACCAGAACCAATCTGCACTCAGTGTGCAACTCTGTACCAATACAAAATAAAAAAAACGGACAGTTTGACCAGTCTTGTTTTTTACCGGTCTGTTCTACAGCAGAGACCACAGAGAGAGACTCTGAGAGGCCAGATTTCAGGTGATTTTTAGAAGCATCAACATTCAGTCTGAAAGCAGCATGTCTTTGGAGGTGAAAGAAAAGACCCAGGTAAGGTTGGTGTTCTTGGGGGCAGCCGGCGTTGGCAAGACCTCCCTGATACGCCGCTTCCTCCAGGACACCTTTGAGCCAAAGCACCGGCGCACCGTGGAGGAGATGCACAGCAAGGAGTATGACATTGGTGGTGCTAAGATCACCGTGGAGATCCTGGACACCAGCGGAAGTTACTCCTTCCCTGCCATGCGCAAGCTCTCCATCCAGAACAGCGATGCCTTCGCCCTGGTCTACGCCGTGGACGACGCAGAGTCGCTGGAGGCTGTCAAGTCCCTCCGCGATGAGATCTTGGAGGTCAAAGAGGACAAATACACACCCATCGTGGTGGTGGGCAACAAGGCAGACTGCGCAGGGACTGACCGGCAGGTGGCAGGTGATGACGTGCTCTCGACCGTAGAGCTGGACTGGAACAACAGCTACTTGGAGGCGTCGGCCAAGGAGAATGACAACGTGCTGGAGGTGTTCAGGGAACTGCTGCAGCAGGCCAATCTGCCCAGCCGGCTGAGTCCCGCGCTAAGGCGCCGCAGGGAGACCTTCCCCAAAGGAGACCCTAAGGCAATCCGTCCGCCAATGAACAAGACCAACTCCTGCATAATCTCCTAATGGGGCAGGTTGAGGGAGCGAGAGAGAGAGCTGGAGGTTGCCCATGGGCTTAACCCGTTTAGTGCTGCTGGACAAGAGGGGAAGAGACCTAAATGGTCCATAGATGCTAAAGGGAAGGACTGCCGGTCTGTCGAAACTAAAAAGCCCCTTGGCTCCACTCCCAGGTCCTTTGTTCAGGCGACGGTGTTAACGTGGAAAGAAAATAGGCAACAAAGAACTGTTAATAACTAAGAAGGACAGGGTCCAGCTGATGTAAATGTTGTAAGGTGGGGCGATAAGAACGAGGCGAAGACAAAGTCTGTGTTGTTTACCTAATGTAATGTGTTGCTGCTTATTCTGTAAAGACGATGCTGCTGAATCAGTTGAGATCAATGTGTAACATTTGTAATCCATTATTTTTACATTCACATGCAATACCAATTTATGCTGTAAACATACAAGAAGAGTGTTTTTATTTAATCCTAAGAAAGTTAAATATATGCTGGGGTTTGTGCAAAGTAAATGGTTTGATGTAAAACACTACCGTATTAATTTGTAGCAAAGCAAAATGTTTACACGAGACTTGTTGTATTCAAGCTTTTTCTATTGATTTGCTATTAAACAGGAATTGATTGCTTCTGTCAAATGTGGTGAAATGCAAATATCTACATGCATTTTTTATTTGAAAATGAACATTGTTTTTATATTCTTATGAGTTATTTAAATCACGATTTATACATTATACTGCTTTACCAAGCTCATTTGATAATTGTAAATTGAATGTTTATCAACCAAGCTCAATAAAAAGTACACAAATTAAATAGGTGTAATCTCCTGCTTAACTGCAATATATGAGACGTCACAGGCTACACGAAGAATGAACACTGCAGGAACAAATTGGACAATTGATATGGATATGCTCGTCAGGAAATAGAACCATCTATCATTAATTTATATGCACCATGATATTGAACTGCTCAAAACAAACTATAAAACAACCATGGCCTACTACTTAAGTATACTTAATAACCGTGTTTAAGATGTTGGCACTGGAGGAAAAGACCGGTGTTATAATCTACAGAAAGATTGATACATGTGTATGGAGCAATGTTTCTTAACCACCTGGTCAAGTATACACGTGGATTTATATTGGATTTGTTACTGGAGTTGTTAGGCAACAGCGGGAAAACTGTTGAAAGTGTCACCATCTCTCATTAGCTTCGGTTGTAGTAGAAGATTGGCTAATAAAAAATAACAGATATACTTACCTTGTTATATTCAGATTCAGGTGGCACATGCCTAGTCGACGAACCAAATAAACGGTAAACTAAATTGTAGTTCAACGTCGCCCTCTAACGACAAATTTATTTCACTGTAGGCACCTAAATAACCACAAATATAAACTGTATATTTGCATTACTTACATTTGACCAAGATTTCTTTGAAACGTATATTATCTGTAGTGAAATGTTACTGAATTTGTTACACTGTTAAACCCCGATATATCTGGATCTTCAAAGTTGGCTAATTAACATACTCAAGCTTTCACAAGGGTATTGATATGTAAACTCTATAAAAAAGGTCCCTTTTTCAGGACACTGTATTTTAAAGATAATTCATAAAAAACCCAAATAACTAGAGATCCTCACTGTAAAGGGTTTAAACTATGTTTTCCATGCTTGTGCACTGACCAAAATAAATTAATGATGCACCAGTGGAACGGTCGTTAAGACACCGTTCACAGATGGTAGGCAATTAATTTCAGTTATGAAAACTGAGGAAAAGTGAAAAACAGCCCAAAAAAGATGCCAACGGTCCCTGCTCATCTGCGTGAACGTGCATAGGCATGCTGCAGATGGCATCAGGCCTGCAGATTTGGCCTGGGCAATAAATTGTAATGTCAGTACTGTGAGACACCTACGACTATTCTGGATCAGGAGCGATTTGGATGGTGAGGGTCAGGATTTGGTGCAGTGTGTCAAAGGATCTTTGGACTGAGCTTGTTGTCATTGCAGGTAATCTCAATGCGTTACAGGGAAGACATACTTCTACCTCATGTGGTACCCTTCCTGCAGGCTCATCCTGACATGACCCTCCAGCATGACAATGCCACTAGCCAAACTGCTCGTTCTCTGCCTGATTTCCTGCAAGACAGGAATATCATTGTTCTGCCATGGCCAGTGAAGTGTCCTGCCCATCCCATTGAGCACGTTTGGGACTTGTTGGATCGAAGGGTGAGGGCAAGGGCAAGGGCCATTCCCCCTAGAAAATAATATTCAATTTCTGTTAGTCACATGTCTGTGGAATCTGTTCAGTTTGTCTTAGCTGTTGAATCTTTTTATGTTCATACAAATGTTTACACATGGTGTTTGCTAAAAATGACAGCAGTTGGAAGTCAGAGGACTTTTTCTGCTGAGTATTATTTCCAAACAATAGCCTATATTCATTGAGCGCAATGTGGGACCATTGGAATAAATCATATAGAAGCTTATTGTGTGTTTATTGTGATTATGCTTATTAGCAATGTAAAAAACAATAAAATACCTGTCTGCTGGCGTTTTTCCCTTGTCACAATGAACACAGACTTCGTGTATGTACAAGTACAGTTTGGCTACAGCAGGGGATTTCAAATGGCGGTCTGGTGTTTTCCACAATGGTATATATTACTGTTTCAAATTTTTGACATTTACATTTTTAGTCATTTAGCAGACTCTCTTATCGAGATAAACTTAGTGATTACAGGGACATCCTTCATTGAGGTGAAGTGCCTTGCTCAAGGACACAACGGCATTTTGAACAGTCGAGAAGTGAACCGGCAACCTTCCGACTGCAAGCCTAACTCCCTAACCACTTAGCCATCTGACCCCAAGAAACACATGTACTGCAAAAAAGATTGTTAATCATAACAATAAAATGTGATCAATATTCCTGTCTTCCTTAACTCAAAGACAATCATTGTATTCCTTCAATATGCAGATAGTACATGCAGATAGATTTTGCATTAACCTGATCACTGTACACCAGTGGTAGTCAGGAACGTATTAACATCAGGCAAATAGGGTACAGGCGCTGGGGCCCTAGCCTCGTTTAATGTAGGCTTGCAGGATCAGGCGGCTGCATGAAGGCTGTCGGGACCTCAAACTCAATTATTATTAGCTCTGGCAGCAGGTGGGCAGTCGTCTTACCAAAATGTACTTACTCATAAATGGTAGAGCCGGCTATGCACAGACAGCATTTTAATGACACAATCCATTGCAAAATTATTAGAAATGCACATTGTATAATGTGCTAAATGACACCGATAACTATTACTTGTCATTGAGCAGCCTGTGAGCTTCTCTCAGAAAATGTATTAGTCACTCTATTGGTCACTAGTGTTGTTAAATAGGACCGTCTTAACCTTTTTAGCGAAAATTAAATTCTGATGTTGCTGAAGCAAATTTTATTTCAGTGCTTGGTTATGGTGATCTGCTGTATATGCTGAAGCAAATTTTATTCCAGTGCTTGGTTATGGTGATCTGCTGTATATGCTGAAGCAAATTTTATTCCAGTGCTTGGTTATGGTGATCTGCTGTATATGCTGAAGCAAATTTTATTTCAGTGCTTGGTTATGGTGATTGGCTGTATATGTTGAAGCAAAGTTTATTTCAGTGCTTGGTTATGGTGATTGGCTGTATATGCTGAAGCAAATTTTATTTCAGTGCTTGGTTATGGTGATCTGCTGTATATGCTGAAGCAAATTTTATTTCAGTGCTTGGTTATGGTGATTGGCTGTATATGCTGAAGCAAATTTTATTTCAGTGCTTTTATATAGTATATTGTTAATGTTTCTATATACTGTAAGGGTATAATGCATAAACTGCCAAGCCATCATAACTGGAGAGTTATCAAACATGCTCTCATGATTGGTTAGTATTGGAGATTCTTCAGGCCCATTTAAAAAACTGCCTTGTACACTACGCCCCTCATTCCTGAAATGACTTGCAGAAAATGAGCTTTAAGCTAGATGTTTTAGTTTCTACTGGAACATTTAAAGCAATGATAACTGAACACATATTGTTGAATGTAATTGTTAAATGTAATTGTGCTACACAATATGTGTATTCGTACAGTACTTTAAATTCGCTGTACAGAGGGCTCAGCAGTAAAAGAGACCTTGGTCTCAGCCTGATTTCACTGTATAAATAAGATCAAATATATTTTTTATGTATATATAGGTGAAGTAGGCCATATGTTTTCTATTTCAGAAGCTAGTCCCTTCCAAATTCTTACTTGAAATAATGTTTAGATTTGAATTAACCTATACATTAATAGGCTATATTACTAATTGTTTTTTATATACTTTAAGTCATCAATGACAATTTCACATGTTATTCTTACAAAGTAGTTTGGATTTGTTGAAACTACTTTTTTCAATGGGGAGATTTACTGTAGCTAAACTACTTCCAGTGAAAGAAAAATGGTAGTTTGATCAACTTTAAAAGAACTGTAGGTTCCCCAGTGCTGAGAATTAGCCACTGAGTAGTCTTCCTCTGGGGCAACTTGGGGAACGGGCAATAATAGAAGACCAGAGGTGCAGGACAATTAGGGGGCGTGTCTACGTCAGACGTTTCTTTTCTCTACTCTCTGGTCCGTCCGTGTGCTTCCCCGTCTCCATTAGATGCATTGTTTCCTGTCTCATATGAGGAAGTGGCCTGTTAAACGTTAGGTTTCTAGTTCCTCTTTCTGTTCAGTTTAAAGTGTTGACCGTTCCTTCCACGTTCATTCAAAGAATGGACCACTGGAGAAGAGAGGCCTATACACAGACAAAAAGGTGCGTCAAGTTACTCAATGACTCAAATGACACTTCACAAATGTGATACTGCATAAAATTGTTTTTCACATTTGCAAGAATTCTGTGATGAGAAAATGCAGTATATGTAATATAGCCTACTTTATCCATTAGAGGGACTAGGTTGATGATTTTTGTGGAGAAGTTAAAAGTTCATACCATGTCATTAATTGTGAATTCAGTCAAGTTTCTTCTTGTCCTTGCCCCTTGACTTGGTCAAAGCTCCTCAGCAGGTTTATAAGACAATCCTGAGGCGTTTAGAACAAGTTCAGGGTTCTGGATGCTTTGATAGCTCCTATGTAGAAAATGATACATTTTAACCATTACATGATGATTGAGTGAAACTGCTCTACAACTTCTCGAGGTATTTCAATAATCCTTGTCAGCTTCAACTTGCCTGACCCAGATTGTGTTGTTGGACCAGGTGTTCTGTCTCGTAGTATGTGGTATACCAACCTTTTTGCTGTAGTAACTATTAATGTTGTGCCTTCAAATAAGAAGAAGTGAAATCACCACTTGTACATGCGGCATAAATAAAGTAATAACACAGAACATACAGGTCTTCGCTTATTTGACAGACATTGGTTGCCTCACTTCATTGTCCTCCATGTACTGTAAGGTAGTACCACATGCTTTCATAATGACACAATGCACACATTTAAAATACAGGCTTCATTGCAATTTACACAGACGAACACAGAACTGAGAAAGTCACACTCGAAACCACCTTCAACATTGAGAGACAACGTCTCTTGTTTTGTCATTGACTGTCCAGGTTCATCAACAAGATGAGAGAAGTAGGCCTGAAGCTTAGCTGGGCAGAGCAATCATAACTGGCACACAGCCATTTTTTACACCACTGACAATAAAATGTTCAAAGCAGAACATAGAGGCAGTCGTTCACACTTCAGTGTGTTCAGTGTGTTCAGTGTGTTCAGTGTGTCCAGTGTGTCCAGTGTGTCCAGTGTGTCCAGTGTGTTCAGTGTGTCCAGTGTGTCCAGTGTGTCCAGTGTGTTCAGTGTGTCCAGTGTGTCCAGTGTGTCCAGTGTGTTCAGTGTGTCCAGTGTGT
>JACXGM010006827.1:7624-32277 GCA_016801145.1 Umbra pygmaea | reverse complement strand
ACCTGCATACCTGAGGTAGGGTGAAGTGTTCACCTGCATACCTGAGGTAGAGTGAAGTGTTCGCCTGCCTACCTGAGGTAGTGAGGTGTCTATCTACCTGCATACATGAGGTAGGGTGAAGTGTCCACCTGCATTTCTGAGGTAGCGTGAAGTGTTCACCTGCATACCTGAGGTAGAGTGAAGTGTCCACCTGCATACCTGAGGTAGAGTGAAGTGTTCACCTGCCTATCTGAGTGGAGTGAAGTGTCCACCTGCATACCTGAGGTAGCGTGAAGTATCCACCTGCATACCTTAGGTAAAGGGAAGTGTACACCTGCATACCTGAGGTAGGGTGAAGTGTTCACCTGCATACCTGAGGTAGAGTGAAGTGTTCGCCTGCCTACCTGAGGTAGTGAGGTGTCTATCTACCTGCATACATGAGGTAGGGTGAAGTGTTCACCTGCATACCTGAGGTAGAGTGAAGTGTCCACCTGAATAACTGAGGTAGCGTGAAGTGTCTCCCTGCATACCTGAGTGGAGTGAAGTGTTCACCTGCATACCTGAGGTAGAGTGAGGTGTCTATCTACCTGCATACCTGAGGTAGGGTAGGGTGAAGTGTCCACCTGCATACCTGAGGTAGCGTGAAGTGTCTCCCTGCATACCTGAGTGAAGTGTTCACCTGCATACCTGAGGTAGAGTGAAGTGTCCACCTGCATACCTGAGGTAGCGTGAAGTGTCTACCTGCATACCTAAGTGGAGTGAAGTGTCTCCCTGCATACCTGAGTGGAGTGAAGTGTTCACCTGCATACCTGAGGTAGAGAGAAGTGTCTATCTACCTGCATACACGAGGTAGGGTGAGGTGTCTACCTACATTCAGTACCTGAGGTAGCGTGAAGTGTCAACCTGCATACCAGAGGTAGAGTAAAGTGTCCACCTGCTTTCATGAGGTAGAGTGAAGTGTCCACCTGCATACATGAGGTAAAGGGAAGTGTCCGCCTGCATACCTGATGTAGTGTGAAGTGTCCATCTGCATACCTGAGGTAGAGTGAAGTGTCCGCCTGCATACATGAGGTAAAGGGAAGTGTCCGTCTGCATACCTGATGTAGCGTGAAGTGTCTACCTGCATACCTGATGTAGCGTGAAGTGTCCACCTGCATACATGAGGTAAAGGGAAGTGTCCCCCTGCATACCTGAGGTAAAGTGAAGTGTCTACCTGCATACCTGATGTAGCTAGACTGTAGTGTCTACCTGCATATCTGAGGTAGACTGTAGTGTCTTCCTGCATACCTGAGGTAGCTAGAGTGAAGTGTCTACCTGCATACCTGAGTTAGACTTTAGTGTCTACCTGCATACCTGAGGTGGACTAGTGTCTACCTACATACCTGAGGTAGCTAGACTGTAGTGTCTACCTGCATACCTGAGGTAGCTAGACTGTAGTGTCTACCTGCATACCTGAGGTAGCTAGGCTGTAGTGTCTACCTGCATACCTGAGGTAACTAGGCTGTAGTGTCTACCTGCATACCTGAGGTAGCTAGACTGTAGTGTTTACCTGCATACCTGAGGTAGCTAGATTGGAGTGTCTACGTGCATATCTGAGGTAGCTAGACTATAGTGTCTACCTGCATACATGAGGTAGCTAGTGTAGTGTTTACCTGCATACCTAGAGTGAAGCGTCTACCTGCATACCTGAGGTAGAGTGAAGTGTCTACATGTACCTGCATACCTGAGGTAGAGTAAAGAGGGTAAGAGTATATCTTTCTTAGAAAGATAGCAAATAATCCATAAATAAAACAAATAACCACTCTCAGCTAGCTACCGATAGCTGATGTATCCACCATTGTAAGAGAATTACAAAATCCCACATAGTGCTGGTTCTTTGAGCTGTACCACAAAATCCTGTTCATTAGGGAATCATAGCATGTTTTGAAAAACAAAAGTATAATTTTCTTAATCCTGTTTCTTTGTTGTTGTTGTTTTTTACGGTTAGTGTCAAATGAAAGAAGACCAGAGCAAATGAGCTATGTTTACCCTGTTGAAAGTCTCCTTTTGTGGGGATGCAGGATATGAGACCTACGCCACATGGTTGGAGTTGGTGGTTAGTTATGGGAAAGGTCCCTAATGTTAAGCTGTGCATTGAAAGCTAGAAGGAATTTGACCATTTGTCTTCCCTTACAAATGGGACTTAATCCCCTCCTAGTCGAGGAGCTCCCTGTAAAACAGGGTCATATTACTGAGAATTGACAGAAACGGAAGAAATGGACTAAAACAGGGAGGTACTAGGGTTATCCAATAAATAAAAAACAAGGTCATTTACGTTTCCGAAACGTACTAAATAGGTTACTCTTACAAGACACAGGAGACATCCTTTGAGGAACATCTGAGGGAATAATGACACTTCCTGGTCATTTATGTCAAGGCTCTTTTTTTACTATTATGTTGAGACTTGACAAAAGGCAATTCATCAAGGGAAAGTGCTAAGACAAAAAGTTACCAGCAGGGAATACTGCTGATTGGCTGGGAGCCCTAGCTGTCCTCGGTTGGGCTGGGAGGAACCAGTAAACTGGACAACTTTGACGCTTATCCTGTGTGTGAAGCGCTAATATAGAGAAACATCTGGAAATAAGCCGGTCACATCAGGAAATAATGTGTCATTACCAACGTCTAGCCCCAGCCTTCGGGCTCAGGACAAGTTCCAAGGAGCCCAGAAAAAAGAGAAACGTCTTTTGACAAGAACAGTCACCAGGGGGACACAGCCATGTTTCAGTTGGAAGGCTGCATTGATTCGATGTCAGGCATGCTTTGAATAGTTCATTGCAAAGGTACTGTGCTTGGTATTGTCATAGCAACCGTACACCTCAGCTTTTAAAGTACATCTCAAAAGCTGTCCTTCCTGCACTGTCAAAATTTTTTTCCATAAATATTACTGGTAACAAATATACTTTTTCTATTACTTTTCCTACATTTCCTTCAAGACAATAACAGAAAATACTTTATAAACACAGTAAATGTCTGTGTAACACACAGAGCTGATATTACATTGTAACAGACATCTACTGTGTTTCTAAAGTATTTTCTGTAATTGTATTTAAGGAAAAGTCTGTCGAATAATTGCAAACGTACTGGCAACAAATTACCAATAATGTTTACTGTTTTTTCACAGATATTTACAGTTTGTGGTCATGTTCAGCAGGGTAAACATTTCAGAACGTTTACTGTGGTACTGTAATTATTTAAGGAGCTACAACCTGAACTTACCTACTGAAATGAACTGTGGCCACTAAACCTGAAGTGAGAAAAGACAGCAGTTGCATCTTCAAGGAAATCATTGTGTACAGAAGAACCCAATCCATCTCTAATGACTGACTGGATTCTCTGCATGACAGCTTGTTTCCTGTAGTTCCCAGCTTTTGACCAGATCCCACTGACTCCTGTTCAACAGTGATGCGCTGTGGTAGGAATAAGAGAGTCAGGTGGTGACGTGTGCAAACCAGGATAGCACGAGTCAAACATCCAGACATTTTAAGCAATGTCGAAATGATTTGGGAATGCTTTCCTCCTTCATTTCACATCACATACTCAATGTTTCTAGGTAACAATAATATTGGTAACACTTTATTTTGAGAGTCCATCTCTAGATGCTCTACATATTATCTGCATACTGTCAACAACATTTTAACAAACTGTCTACTAACCCTAACCCTAATCCTAACCTTAACCATTCCCCTTATGTTAAACCTAACCTTAACCATTACCCTAAAACATATTCTAAACTTACCCCTACCCTTAAAATACACAATTAGTTGCTTATCAACAGATGAATTGTTGATAGTTTGTTGATAGTCATATCATCAACAAACCATCTGTACAGCACATACAGATGGAATGTCAGACTCTCCAAATAAAGTGTAACCATAATATTTCCTAAAATGTGAATGGCCAACAGTCCATCAGTGGATCAGTCATTATCCCTTGGCAGTGTGTGTGTGTGTGTGTGTGTGTGTGTGTGTGTGTGTGTTTGTGTGCACGTGTTGGTGCGTGTGTTTTTGTTATTAAATTAGTTGTGGAGAACTTCAGGTCTGTCATTATTAGTGTATGTACCCTAACGTGACAGGCAGTTTCATGGGGCTTGAGAGCTTCTTCCATATTTTAACTGATAGTCACACTAAATTGTTTTAACGTCTAGAAAAAGATAATCATCATGTTGATGTCTCATTTTTCTTCTCCTGTACTTTACGGTCACAATTAAACACTGACAGATGAATGGTCTGGTACAAGCAAGCGTGTGTTGTACTGCAGAGGACATCTAATTGTAGAGCTTGTGAAAATGTATGACAATGGGTTGAAAATGAGAAGGGCGGAAGGTATAAGAGGCTGGAGAAAGAATGAGTAAACAAAGACATGTCTGGGGCTGCAGAAGTGCTTCCAAGCTCAAGAAGAGACCGGAGAAATCCGACCCATAGATTGTTATTACTTTAATTTCCCTCAGGGCTTGTTACTATTTCCTCTTTGAGTTCTTAAAAATTGTTTACTCTGGGGAAATCTTTTTTTCCTAGATTTTAAGTTTGTATTAATTATTCCTGAATGTCAATGTGCAACTACAATATCTAACAGCTGTAGCTTTGACGAACCCCCACACCCAGAGCTAAGCTCCGGTTAAAATCTCCTTTTCCATATTGTGTTGAAGTTAGTCAGTGAAATTACTATACCATACAACACCTGTGCTAGAAGAGTATTTAAACAAATAATTCACACTGAAATAATGTTTACAAAACAGCAAATTAGGACCACTCAAAAGCTTGAGTCCAGTAAAAAAAAGACAAAAAAGTATTAAAAAATTAGTTTAAAGTGAATGTCTGTGTTTTCATGTGTATGCATGTGTGTATATGAAAGAATTTGACAGCAGAGATGGACGTCATCTAGCTCAGCCCTAACGGGTCATTAAACGGCTAGTCAGGGAAATGAACTGTGTTTAGAATGTGTCTAATGATGACAGATGACACACGTTTCTCTCATTTAGTTCAAAGCCTGACATGCTGCTAGGCTCAGAGACGCTAGCTTTCTTGTTTTGTTCATTGTATTCATCACAATCCTGAATCTCACCCTTTACTTTGGTAAGAGCATTTTGGGCGTCACTATCCAGATGTGTTCACATCAGTCAAGGAGAGGTCAATGTTTACTGCTAACCTGGCTCTAGAATTATTATACTAAGGTGATATTTAGTGTATCACAGGACGTATAATACACACAAGTGCTGAAATAGGGCTATAAGACTGCTTGGTCCTGTTCATACAACATTTTAGAGTAAAAAGGTACAATAATATTTGCTTTGCACAAACCCAGCTGGAGAATATTTTAGAGGAAAGCCATTTAACTCCTAGGCTCATTGTTATGCAAAAGGAGTGGGGAAGACGGCAAATAGTGTGGTGACCTGTGACCAAATGTAAGCTCTATGAAAGACCTGTGACTAAATACAAGCTCTGTGAAAGACCTGTGACCTACTAAGATATTGTGAGCAGCAGTCCTGAAGGAGGGGCTAAATAAAAAAAGCCTCCAGAAGCCTAGTGCATTTACTGTATCAAAAACAGCTAAACCAAAGTGTTCGTTCTCAATTTTGACCTTGTTACTGCGTAATTTGAAATTTTAGGCATCAAATTTTTAGTATAGAAGCCAGTAACCACTGTTACTGAACACTGTGTCTAAATAAAATAGATTCACTAATATTATGTATTTGCACTGTATGCTGTATTCTGTGCTCTATTACCTGTTATTTATAAACTGTTGGGTCGATTCATGGATTCATTAACACTCTATTAATTGTCATCTGATCTAATTCACATTTTTTGTTTTCTCCCACAGTCAATAAATTAATTCCCAGGACTATAAATAAACTCTTCACACAATCTGCACAGAGCTCAACTGAACTACAAAGAACTACAAAGTACTACAAAGCTCATCAGAACTACAAAGAACTACAAAGAACTACAAAGAACTACAAAGCTCATCAGAACTACAAAGAACTACAAAGAACTACAAAGCTCATCAGAACTACAAAGGCATCTTGGAGAGCAACATTTCTGGAATACCCTAGCTCACAAATTACAAATCCAACATAACTGTTCTACCAACTCCACGAAGGAACCAGAAGGGAGCTTTCATTGACTCAAAGCCAGTGATGGGTTCACTGAATTGGGGACTGCCATTGGTGCTGCTAGCTCTGTCTAGAGCTGCATGCAGCTCCCTGGTCAAGACTAACGTGGGTTTGAAGGTGAAACGGGGCCAGTCGGCCTACCTACAGGAAGGGGCCCTGCAGTTTCACATCCCCCGTTTTAAAGACACCTGCAAGGTGGAGGTGGTGCTCAATGAGCCAATCACGCAGAGGGTGGGGACCCTGTCACCTCAGGTAACGAAACAGACGGCTGTGAGACTTCGTTACATTAACAGTCCAAAGAGCGGGTGGTAGGAAATGGTGTATAATGTCCATACCATGTCTTCTCACCTGCCGGTTTGTGACTTCTGGAAGACGTTCTAACTGGCACCAATGTCTGAGCAACCATGAATCTTCTAGAACTACAGATAGATAAGTGGCCTAGAGGACCTTAGCAGTTAAACATTAATGACAGTGTGTCATTGGCATGTTTCTCCTTAATGTTAACCACCCACTCATAACTCTTAACACGTTGTCCCAACTGTTCATCATAAAAACCAATAATAAACCAGATGTATGAAAGTGTTTAGGTAATTGGGCCCGGTGGGATCTAAATAGTTATGTTGGTGTTTTTCTGAAGCAGTTCAAGAATACTTTTGTCTTGAGGAGAGGGTTTCCTGGATTCAGATTAGGACTGCACTAAACAGGAAATGCGAAAAACACTATATTCTCTATTAGGGTTAATTTTGTAGTACAACTATGAACTGAAATTGTGTCCAGTGAAATGCCCCTTAATTATTGAGGCAGGAAAGTTAAGCATTCTTGAAAGAATGTGTTTGGAAAATGCAGGAGCAATTTGTGGGAGTGGTCTCACAAACTCAATCAAAGTGACCAATGCAGTGGATGTAATTGATCATCAGTCTGAATCTGATACGGAAGCTCTACGCAAAAGAGAATACAGATCTGAGCATTCTATGTCTGACCGTAGACACTAATTGAGCCGCTGTCTGCTCTCTGCAGTTAGAGTTAGCCAGGCTCCAGGTCTAATCAAGGTCTGTTGACAGATTCAGGGCTTTTCCTTGTGCCCTTCTTAATAACCTGTGCCTATCTGAGAGGACACGAGATACCCCTACACAGCCAGAAATGTGCCATTTGTTTTCTTTGGTTACGGTTTTGACCGTGGACACAATTGCTTGTTTTTCCACAATGAACAATGACCGAGGTACAGTGTGTCAGTGTGACGAATGCAGTAAAAAAGGGTATTTAGGAAGAAATTCAGTTGGTTTTGATTGTTAACAGTATTTGTGTTGCAATTAAACACACAAGGGAATGGTGCTATGAGATGTTATATGGAGACAGCTGGTTTGGTTGAAGTTGCTCTGTTTTTTGCTTGTTTTGTTTTTAGAGAAGGGGTCCCACTGCTGTATATCATTATTTTCAAATGTATCATTTTGTTTGGCCTTTGTTGTGGGGAATCTGAAGAGTAGACACTTTTAAGAATTATTGTATTTATGTTCCAGTCATCCACACCAAATTAGACCCTATTTAAGGGTATAATTAATACCTTGCTGTTTTGGAATTCTGGTTGCAAAATAAAAGTGTTGTTTAGTTAAAGTAAGTATTGTTTAATTACATTGAATATGCTCTCAACAATCACAGCCACATAACACTTTTATTGCTTCTGTAATGAAGTCTTTGTTGTTTTCTAGGTTTTCCCCACAGCTGTCATCCACAACACAGAGCATGTCATAATGAATGTGTAAACAACCGTGTTGTGAATGTTACCCATTGTTAGATGAGGGAAACTGCATTCAGCTTTGTTAGTGCATGGGCTCTCTTTCTCATTTTTAAAAGTTAATTTCTGAGGTAAAATTTTCACTTAACACTTATTTTGATGAGATTTGGCTACAGATCTACAGGTATCGACCGCACTTCTGACATGTTATGATTGTGACTTCTACTTTTGTCATCCATCCCTCTTGTCAATCTAATATATCGAAGGTGTTTGACTGTCACTACCTGGCTGACGAAGTGAAGTATGTTCACAATGGCTGCCCAATACTAAAGGAAGATACTGTCAAACTTCGACTCTACAGGTACCAGAATCAATTGAAATTCCACTTAAGTGAATTTCTGTTTTTGGTTGAAAGTTGAGGGGAAAAAACACTATGGGATTCATTTTTTGAAAAACTAAGAAACAGCACAAGACTGCATCAAAATGGAGGAGCATAAAATAGATAAAAGCTACTGATCGAAGCAACATGTTCCCTGTAGACTGGTTCATTTGTACCAAGAAACTACAATATGACAACAGCAGTATAACTAGAAGGTTTTCTCTCCAGGTTCACAGAGACCGAGACGTTCACCGAGGTCTTCTCACTCCATGTGGTTGTCATGGAGCCCGACTGCAACATCATCAAATTAGGGCCCAAATCCCTGGTTGTGCCAGAGTTCTACGGCCTGTCCAACACACTGGACGGCAATGTGGTGTCCTTCCATTACGAGCGGCTGACCAGTCTGGAGTGTACCATCCGGGTGACCACCCATGAGACCCACCTACCAGCTCACGGAGAGCTGGTTACTGGGGAGCCACACCAGCTGGAAGCCAGAGGAGATGAACCAGAGAGCTTCATTCCTCTTCGCCAGCAACTCGGTAACCTTTACTGTGGAAGAAGTATCTGTGGAAAAAAGTAATATTGTAGATACCTTGGTGTATTATTGGCAAAATCAAACTTTTGGATCTTTAAAATATAACGACCAACATAATAGTGTTCGACATGAACTGAGTACATTCGAGTGCAAGACATATCAGTGGAACACACAAATTCAAATAAAATCTGCAGCTAGTCTGTAATTACCCCTTAAATAATTCCCACTAAGCTCGCTCTTCCTCTGCTAACGGTACAGACAACAAGGCCAGAGCCAGGTGTAGGACTGAAGACTGTCTGAAGGGTCTGAAGCTGGCAGAGGTTACCAAAGTGCCCTGTGATGAGTTCCTGCTGTTGGGTCTGCGGTACCAGCACATTGACCCGCCTTCCCCAGATGTAGACTACATGGCCATCAGGCTGGACCTGACAGACACCAGGAGTGGGAGTATTTACCAGGTGTGTTATGCTTCTCCTAATTCTGAAGTAAACATGTCTACAGTTAACTTTTCCTTCTAGGACTACCCAGATTATGAGGTCAATAAAGGTACTGTGTTTCTGTTGTTGCGTCAAAAGAGGGGGTGAAATTCATTTAAAGTAGGCGATTCGAGAATTAAATTAATCCCAGGCCTCTACATGGCGCAGTGGTATAAATTGCTGCCTCACAGCATAAATGTGTCCTGGTGGACAGGGTTCAAATCAATGCTGCCCAGGTTACGTATATGGGTAAGTAGTCGGACATGAGTATCTTGTCACATTGCTCTCCAGCAACTCCTTGTTTGTAGCTCGGGCACCTGTGAATTCAATCACGGTTGTTTAGTTAATGAATGTGTACCTTACCTTGGCGACATGTGCTTGGAGGAAGCATGTGATCAGACTTTGTATAGTTAATGAATGTGTACCTTACCTTGGCGACATGTTCTTGGAGGAAGCATGTGATCAGACTTTGTATAGTTAATGAATGTGTACCTTACCTTGGCGACATGTGCTTGGAGGAAGCATGTGATCAGACTTTACCATCTGGCACCTGCTGAGCATTTGCTGACAAGACAAGGATAAATGTGGACATCAAAAACTGGGAGATAAACTGGGATAAAATAGGATTAAATGAAGTACTCTCGGTTAGCATTGCACAACTTCGTAGTAGAATGTTGTTCGTCTGCATTCATGTGTGCGTTTGCCGTTTGTATGTGCAGTCAGAACGAGCCTGGATACCTGTTTACATCACCGACGCTGTCCCCAATCAGCCGCCCAAGCCGGCCTTCATGTCCATGTTTATCCTGGAGGTGGACCAGTTCATCCTCACGCCCCTCTCCACCGCCACGCTGGATGCCGAGGATGAGGAGACGCCCAAGCAGCTCCTGGTGTTCAACATCACCAAGCCCCCCTCAGAGGGCTTCCTCACCCACCTGGCAGACCACACGCGGCCGATCACTTCCTTCACATGGGTCGACCTCAACGACATGCTCATTGGTTACCAGCCGCCCAACTCCTCCCACACTCAGCGCAGGAACTATGAGGTGCCATTACTGTTCCCTCACCAACTGCAGCATATCACATTGTGGTCCTGGACATGTCCAAAAGGGTGGCATTTCAAACAGATCTGAGACCAGTTTAAAATGTCATATTTTTAAGATGCATTTTTTCTTCAACAGGTAGAGTTTGAGGTGCATGACTTTTTCTTCGACAAAAGCACCCCAATCGAGGTCCACGTGTCAGTCAGAACAGCAGACACCAACGCACCCAGGGTTTCATGGAACATGGGTAAGCGTGGAAGGCTGTGCGTTTTCCAAGTCAATAAAAATGTACATTGCACAGGTTTTACAATGTGCCATCATGATTTGACCTTTCTAGGTCAGGGATGGACTGGCCTCAGTTTGGCTCCTAAATTGAATTCAGATGCTTATTGGCCCCTCCCCAGTTAATTTTTTTTTAACCATCCCTATTGTAGGTCTTAGCCTTCTTGAAGGTCAGTCTCGTCCAATCACTTGGGACCAGCTCCAGATTGTGGACAACGACCGCCTCCAGGCAGTGCGCATCATCACCGTGGACGGCCTCCAGCACGGCAGGCTAACACTGAGAGGTAGAGCACTCACCATTCTCACCTTGACGCCGTCAATTGTTATCCCAATCCAACAGTTCCATTTATCATAACCGTCAAATGTATGTCCATAACCGACAGGCGGGAAGGGGTTCATGTTCACCGTTGCCGACATCATCGCTGGTGCCGTGCGCTACCACCACGACGACAGCGATACCACCAAGGACTTTATAATCTTTCGAATCACAGACGGGCGCCATCAGACCCGGCACAAGTTCCCCATCAACATCCTACCAAAGGATGACAGCCCACCGTTCCTGGTCACCAACACGGTGCTGGAGCTGTCTGAGGGCCACACGGCCCTGCTGAGAGGATCCGTGCTGCAGGCCTCGGACATGGACTCCAGCGATGACTACATCCTGTTCAACATCACCCGGCCTCCGGCGGCTGGAGAGCTTATGAAACTGCCTGGTCCTGGAATCACAGGTGGGCAGATACTTTGGATGGCACATTTGTACTTATAGTGAGGTTACAGGAACAGATGAAAACTTTCCTTTCTTGCAAAAAAGCTGTATATCTAAGGATGTCAAAGTTGCATCATTCAGGCAATTTGACAGGCAACCATTTGTCTAACTCCACTGTAAAGGTATTTCTCCTGTCCTCTCAGGATATCCTGTCAGCCGTTTCCTGCAGAAGGATCTCTTCCACTCAATGGTCTACTACCGCCATCTAGGGAACGAGGTGTTTGAAGACTCCTTTGAAGTGGTTCTCTCAGACTTTCATGACCCACCCAACCTCTCAGAACCTCAGGTGTGGAAAAGGACAGAACTTAAACAGTTTGGATCCAGATATATATGAGAATTGGAACTGAAAAAACTTTGAGCAACTCAAACATTCCTTCTCCAAATGGTTGATGAGGAGTAATGAGAGCGTAGTCGTAAATTCCACCTTATTCCGTAAAAGTATTCTTTCAGATTTCAAATGTGTCGAAAATATGTACTTTAATATCCTCAAAGTTACTGACCAGTCAAAGCGCTCATGTCTGGCCCTTTTTTAGGTGATAGTGGTACACATCAACCCTGTGCCTGACCAGCCGCCTAAAGAGGTGCCTGGAACGACTCGCTGCCTGGTGCTCAAAGAGACTGAGGTGATCCATCTGACAAAAAAGCAGCTCCACTTCATCGACCTGGAGTCGCCCGACAGCGAGCTCACGTACACAGTTACAACTCCGCCCTCCTTCAGCCACACTCATGGGTGAGCGTCTCACCTTGAGTGACATATATTGTCTCCATTCGCAGGTGCATTAGAGCTGTACACTTATTCGCACAACTACAGATGAATGACACCATTGTGTACTCAGATGGCAAAATGTACTTTTTCCCTCATGGGCAGGGACCAAGATGCTGGGAGGCTGTTCCTGGTCGACAGTATCCCCAAATTCAGAAAGGACCCTGATGCACCTGTGTTAAGGCTTTTCACACAGGTAAGCTAAGCTATGACACATTTCCTAACAATTCAGTCTAGATGGGGACTGTTCTAAGTGTAAGATTAATAGAAATAAAATGGATAGAAAGGCTCATTGAACTGCTTGGCGTGGTCATTTGAATAGTACACAACAAAATGGCGATTGTTGTTAGTTGTCACGGTGACAACAGGCGAATCGGTTTAATGCTGAAGTAGGCCCACCAGATCTTTGCAATGGAATGGTACACATAAAAATGGCTGCCGCTCTGACCATTCTGCTACATTGATTTGAATTCGAATGGCCTTTCTATACTTTCCATTTCTATAGTTAGATTGCTAACTGATGTTCTTTTATCATTCCAGCATGCAGTCAACCACATGAAAGTGGCCTACATGCCTCCCATCCTGGACATTGGGCCGTACCCTCAGCACATCCAGTTGGTGCTCTCGGTCACCAACCAACAGGGCACCATGGTCCCCGGCATCTGCTTCAACATCACCGTACTCCCAGTAGACAACCTGGCTCCCGAGGTGAAGCGCCAGTGTTGGGTATCGCCAAGCAACTTAATACTTGTATTACAATAACTTCACAAGGTGTCTAAACCACGCTAGCACGGTGAAACCCAGCTAAATCTGCCAAGAAATGTCTAGGAGTAGATGAAGCAAGACTAACTAGATCAGGGGTTTTGAGGCTTTAGAACACGGTAGAATGCTTTTTTCAACTGAATTGTACACTTCTACAAGGTACTCACCAGAAAGTTGGCTTGTTAGCTATTAAGCAGAATGACTAATCCATGGCCCTCTACTGAATGAACATGCCTTATGTTCTCCTTAGGTGCACACGAACCCTCTGACAGTGGATGAGGGCGGGGAATGCTGGGTTGGGGCAGACCACATGCTGCTGACGGACCGTGACTCCATGGAGGACCGCCTAAGGGTGGAGCTGAAGGAGGAGCCCCAGCACGGAACTGTTCAGCTGGACGGCGTCCCATTGAAACCTGGCCAGTCGTTCAATGTTCGCGACCTGAAAAGCCTAAAAGTTAGGTCAGATGAAATTAATGCAAACTAATTCCTTGCACTGTTAAACACAGCACAGGTCTTTATAAGTTTGGACATCTTGGCTGTGTTGGAAGTTTAATTGATACACCAAAGAGTAAATAAATCTGATATATACCAATAACCAATATTATATGAAGAGTGTGCTTCTACAGCTGCATACCACTGACCATGCTAGCATAATGCCAGTGCTGGGTGTAGCGGTCTAAGCTCCCGTATCAAAAACACCTGTGTCTCACGGAAACAGGGGTTCGAGCCCCGGCTTGGCCAGTATCTGTGCCCTTCTTTATGTAAATAAATAAGCCAATACATTTTGTGATTATAAGCATCATGATATAACGATATTGGAACAGAACTGTTGTTTACCAATCATATTGCACGGATGCAAATTAATTTGTTAAACTGAGTGTGCACTCTTAGAGAACAGATGTGTTAAAAATAACATGTCTAGTTAGGAATGACACCTTTTGTGTTACTTTTAACTCAAACACCGTTGTACTGTCAGTTAAAAATGTATATATTTTCATAAAAGAACAATTGCAACATTTGACACAAAATGTGTTAGAGCAATATTAACACATTCATTACATTGTCCAACTACACATTTATTTTTATAGTGTAAAATGGTTTTAGCAATCAGTATTGTCTCAACTGTATGTTTGTGCAGATATCGTCATGACAGCTCAGAAACGCTGGAAGATGCAATTGAATTCATCGCTACAGATGGGCTCAACCCTATTGAATTTGTACTGGAAGTGAAGGTACTGTCAAAAGTAAATGAAAATGTTGATGCTCACGCAAGCTGGCGACAGAGGTTCGGACCCCGTCTGCTGACTGTGCCCATCCTCTGTCGCCCCTAGATGGTTGTCTACCTTGCTTCTGTTTTCTAGTGTACTGCCAATAAAATACACCCCCCCCACCAAAATAAAAATCTTAAAAACCAAATCTCCACTGTGCCAAAATGTGACATGAACACTGTCTGACAACAGGTGACGCTGGTCAACGACGAGGTTCCTGTTATCATGCCAGGCCTGAAACCTGTGTTGGACTGTGCAGAAGGACAAACAGTCATCATCACCGCTGAGTACATCTACGCCACAGACACAGACAGTGATGATAGCGGCCTGACCTACATGATCGCCCGGCAACCGTACCACGGTGTGGTGTGCAAAAACTCTGTTGTGGTCGATCGGTTTGTTCAGGCTGACATTGTGGCGGGGATTATCACCTACAAACACACAGGTATTGTTGTTAAAAAAATTATGTGACTCAAACTTTACTAGGAACCTTCAAACTTAAGAGCACCCTTGATGTCTTCTGCTTATTAGGAGCTGAGATTGGACTAACCCCAAGACACGACACCATTACGTTTGTGATTTCTGATGGGCAGAACGGTCCACTGTGCTGTAATGATCGGGGGGACACATTCAAAAGAGACAGCCTATACATCCACAATAGCCTGCCCGTGTACGACCTTAAGGTCACGGTGTTCCCTGTGGACAGTCAAACGCCTTCTATCGCTACAGGTACAGTATAGCAGAGACTTTTGTCTGATGTTGCTGCAAAGTAGCAAAAATGCAATTTTTGTCAATATAGTTCAGATTATCATGAACATACTTCTTAGTTGTTTCTTTTTAACTGTCAAAAGCAAACATACATATAAAATAGTGAGTGCATGCATAAACAGAAAGTAACACTGTGGGCCCACCATCAGAAAAGTCCATGTTGAGCAGTGCAGTGGTGCTCAAACTTCTCCAGGAGACCCTCAGCCATGACATGTGTTGGATGGATCCAGGGGGGCGCAGATGGCTCAGTGTTTAGGGAGTCAGACTTGCAGTCACAAGGTTGCCATTGATTCCCGACTGAGCCAAATGTCGTTGTGTCCATGAGCAAGACACTTCACCCTAATTGCTCCCAGGTCGTTGCTGTAAATAAGAAATTGTTCTTAGTCAACTTACTTGCTAAAACGTTTTTAAAAATAAACGTATCCCACAGCTTGCACACTTGAATCAACTTGTCAACTAATCATAAGGCCCTAACCAGGGGATCTAGTTTAGGGCAACAACTAATCTAAAACTGTGAGACGAGTGTCCACCTGGAAAACCACTGTTCTAGTGCATTCCATTATTGCCTTTATTGTTAACGTCTTCTTCTCCTTTATAGGCGAGATGTTCGTGGTTGACGAGGGAGGCGTGGCTCCTATAACTGCAGCCCACCTCAGGGCCTCTGATCTGGACACTCCAGTGGACGTTCTGTTGGTCAGCCTGGTCTCACCTCCCCAGTATGGTTACATTGAGAACACCCTGCCCAGCCTCGGCTTTGAGAAAAGCAACACGGGCATCAGCATCTGTGAGTAGATTTAATGGCTTAATTTAACCGCTTCATAGTAGTCTTCATCTAACCGCTTCATAGTAGTCTTCAAAACGCTTCATAGTAGTGTTCATTTAACCGCTTCATAGTAGTGTTCATTTAACCGCTTCATACTAGTCTTCAGTTAACCGCTTCATAGTAGTCTTCAACACGCTTCATAGAAGTCTTCATTTAACCGCTTCGTAGTAGTCTTCATTTAAACGCTTCGTAGTAGTCTTCATTTAAACGCTTCGTAGTAGTCTTTATTTAAACGCTTCGTAGTAGTCTTCATTTAAACGCTTCGTAGTGGTCTTCATGTAAACGCTTCATAGAAACGCTTCATAGTAGTATTCATTTAACTGCTTCATAGTAGTCTTCACTTAACTGCTTCAGAGAAGTCTTCATTTAATCGTTTCAGAGAAGTCTTCATTTAACCGATTCAGAGAAGCCTTCAATTAACCGCTTCAGAGAAGCCTTCATTTAACCGCTTTATAATTCCAGTGTATCCTATTATTTCTTAGAAAGTTACATTGAATACTCAAAACATTATCCTAATTTCCTATCTTAATGTAAGACTGAAAATATGGAAACAAAAATATTACCAGTATGTATTATACTGTATCTTAAAATGAATCCACCTCAGCGTTTCTTATCTGGTCTCTGCTTTAGCCTCCTTTACCTACAGCGACGTCTTGAACGGACATGTGAACTATGTCCAGTCAAGACACCAGAGGATCGAGCCGACAGCTGACCAGTTCATCCTCTGTATCTCTGATGGGAAACATACGTCTGCCAACGTCCCTTTCTACATCTTGATCAGCCCCGTCAATGACGAGATCCCAGAATTCCTTGCCAGAAATATCACGGTGAGTCAGCAAAGATGTAAATTGTCCACAGCAGAGGTGATCACTAATTCTGGTCTGGAAGAGCTTCTGGAGAGGGCAGGCTTTAAACAAGCACATTAGATCTGGTTTGTGGCCCATGGTAAATGGAATGCAGTGTGCTTGCATGCATAGATGTTTTTCTGAGAACAAATTTGGAGGTCACCATGTAAAACTATTAAAGCTTGCTTTTACATTTTCAACTGAAAAGTAGGCATCAGAAAAATAATTAGACAACCTTATTTCTACACACATACTTACAAAGGTGCAAGAGGGACATATGAAAGAGCTGGATCCTACTTTTATAAACGCTGTGGATCTCGACTTACCCAAGAATGACCTGCTGTTCAGCGTGATCCAGCCCCCACAGCATGGCTCCATCATGGGCCGAACGATCGGCAGTAATGAGCCCCGTAACGGGATTATCATCCACAAGCGCAGAGACACTGAAACGCTGGTCCAAGACTTCACCATGGAGGAACTTAGAAACGGTACAGTACACTGTCTATCGAAACTATTTGACAGAGAATGTTCTATAACTAGCACTTTCGGGATTGGTTGTAACAACTACGGCAACGGTTGCCACAGGAAATAGAGACTGAGCAGCACTTACCTTCTACTCTCCTTCGTGTCTTCAGGCATGTCTCTGATGTACATGCACGATGACTCGGAGAACATGGTGGACAGCTTCATCATCCAGCTGACTGATGGGAAACACAAGCTCCAGCGACATGTGATGGTCAACGTCCTCCCAGTCAATGATGAAGAGCCTCGGGTCATAAGGTATATACATTAAGTTTATTCACAGGACCATTTCATTTTTCACACTGGAAACATTTATGTCGTGTGTTTACCATAAAAGTTCACAACCAGCTCCTGTGTGAAAACCTCTGTCCCAGTCTTCTGAACTCACGTCAAGCTCATCTGTTTGCAGTCATCTAGCTTGACTGTGTGTCCATTAGAAACAATGAACTAGGGGTCTACGTGGTGCAGTTGGTTAAGTCGCTGCCTTGCAGGACAAGCTACATCATGGTAGTTGGTTCGAGCCTGACTATGGCTTTTCCGACTTTGGCCAGAACATCCAGCAGAAAGCAGTGCAAATTACCATAGCGCTGCCCAGGATTTGGCATAGATAAGTCGAATTATCACGTTGCTCTCCAGTGACTCCTTGTGTGCATGATCTGACTAAAGGCTTCTGTGTTGGATGAGCAGTGTGAAAAGAATCAACTGGCTAAGCGACGTGATTGGATGAGCACACTTCACGATCCCTCATCTGTCCAGGGAGATGCGGAGCTGCTGACAAAATCACACAAAGAAACAATGGACTAGATTAGTGGTTCTCAAACCTCTCCTGGGGACCCCCAGCCATGCCAAATATTAGATGTATACCAGAATTGAATCAACTTTCTAACTGATAATTAATATCTTGACTGCTGGAATCAGTTGAGCGAGTTCAGGGCTACAACAAAACTGTGAGATGGCTGGGTGTCCGCAGGAGAGGTTTAAGAACCACTGGACTAGATGACCATGTGCCCATTAGAAACAATGGGCTGGGTGACCGTGTGCCCATTAGAAACAACGGGCTGGATGACCGTGTGCCCATTAGAAACAACGGCCTGGGTGACCGTGTGCCCATTAGAAACAACGAGCTGGATGACCGTGTGCCCATTAGAACCAACGGGCTGGATGACTGTGTGCCTATTAGAAACAACGGGCTGGATGACCGTGTGCCCATTAGAAACAACGAGCTGGGTGACCGTGTGCCCATTAGAAACAATGAGCTGGGTGACCGTGTGCCCATTAGAAACAATGAGCTGGGTGACCGTGTGCCCACTAGAAACAACGAGCTGGGTGACCGTGTGCCCATTAGAAACAATGAGCTGGGTGACCGTGTGCCCATTAGAAACAATGAGCTGGGTGACCGTGTGCCCATTAGAAACCAATGGAAGGGATGATTGTGTGCCCATCAGGAACAATGGACTGGAGGTGGAGGCGGGAGAGGCCAGGTTGATCTCCAGTGCTAGTCTGTTAGCTCAGGACCAAGACACTCCCTCCCAGGAGATAGTCTACATGCTGGAGAGTGTTCCCACACAGGGACTGCTACAGGTTAAGGTCAGTAAACATCTCCACCTACTATGTCACCTACACTGAGACATTGTTAAGGCTTTAAATCATACTAAAGCCATTTTACTGTATGCCACAATGTTTTAAAAACTCTTGCTACATTCTGGTGGACACAGTACAACCACCATTCTTGACATGCTGTCCATTGTCCCCTCAGGTAGGCTCTGATTGGGTTACCCAGTCAGCCGGAATGACCTGCACCCAGGAAACCGTGGACATGAATCTGCTACGCTACCTCCATACGGGGCCCATGGGGGCCACACAGGACTTCTTTGTGTTTTATCTACTGGATGGAAAGAATCGCTCACCAGCTCAGCACTTCCACATCTCCCTCAAGGATATGGAGAAAGGTTAAATCTGGCAGAACCACCAAATAGCAATTACCTGAGTTAATTCTCAGTGCTGTAGCCTTTTTCATCAGCTACGTTACCCTCAGTATCAAGAATGTGTATAATCGTAGCAAAAGTGAAAATTTTTCAAGTGGATTGGTCAAGTAATGTAAAAATACCTCCCACCCATAAAGACTAAGTGCCTAGAATATTAACATTAATTAGCTGGGTATTTTAAACCTTGAATGCTGCTTTTGCGAAAGTCAGGCTAATCTATAATTCCAAGCAGGTAACTAAAATCCTAGTTGGCATAATGCTATCCTAACTAACATTCTTGTATTTATTGTCTACTTCAACTTCCAGGAAACATTGCAGTCTTTGTCAAGCCAGTGAAAACTAGCCGCGGTGAGCGTGTTATTCTTACAACAGACGTTTTATTGGCAACAGACGGTACAGACAAACCTGAGGAGCTGCTCTACATCGTGACAGTGCCGCCAAGACACGGCCACATGGAGTACATCAAACACCCAGGGGTGGTCATCAGCACCTTCAGCCAGATGGACATTGCTGCCAACCTGGTAGGATACGTCCACGACAACCGAGCCACCGCGCAGCTGGAGACACTACAGTAATGGCAACATTTTATCTTCTAATATCATCTATACAACACTTCCTGGGTCATTTTTACTGTTGTTTACATACGCGTTATGTACCAGGTTATTAACCATAAGGTGATAGGTCCTATTGTCTTAACCCTGTCATTACCAGGTTATTTAACCATAAGGTGATAGGTCCTATTGTCTTAACCCTGTCAATACCAGGATATTTAACCATAAGGTGATAAGTCTTATTGTTTTAACCATGTCATTACCAGGTTATTTAACCATAAGGTGATAGGTCCTATTGTCTTAACCCTGTCAATACCAGGATATTTAACCATAAGGTGATAAGTCTTATTGTTTTAACCATGTCATTACCAGGTTATTTAACCATAAGGTGATATGTCCTTTTGTCTTAACACTGTCATTACCAGCTTTGTGGTCAGCAATGGCAAAACCACCCGTAATGGCACTCTGGAGATCAAGGTGGAGACCACAGACCGCGTTCTACCCTCCCTGATGTCCAACAGCGGTTTGCGAGTCCCCCAGGGCTCCACCATGGCTGTGACCGCCGATGCCCTTGCCCTGTCCGACCCCGACACTCCACCCAGTGACCTGGTCTTCATCGTGGCCCAGCCACCACAGTACGGCAGCCTGCTCCACGGTGGATTCCCGCTTGCTGCCGGGGGCAACTTCACCCAGCGGCACCTACAGGAGCAGGAAGTGACCTACAGGCACAGCGGAGGGCCCTCAGAGATTGACCGCTTCACCTTCACGGCTTTCGACACCACCAACAGAGGCTTCCTGTTAGAGGGCAGGGTACAGACGGAGCCCGTTGTCTTCACCATCCAGGTAGGACAAACTCAGCTGGATGCACAGATATCTAGCTGGAGGGACTATTAATAAGTGTTATATACAGGAATTTATTTGATAGTAATGGAAATTACAGATTTAAGTCAGTCTTACTTAGGGAGGTCTTTGATGGTCCATCATGAACGTTGTGTGTATTTTAGATTGAGCCTTTGGACAGCACGGCCCCTGTGGTGGTGCAGCTGAGGTCTCTGTGGAAAGCTGAGGCATTGTCTGACGGCCGCTATGGGATCTACCTGTCGTCACGGGAGCTGAGAGTGAAGGACGCCGACACCAAGGATGAAGACCTGACCTTCCACATTCACAGACCGCCACATTTTGGTTACCTGGAGAACACTGTGACAGGTAAATGGGGGAATACACTTCACAAACCTCTTCCTAGCGGGTGTATTCTACATCTACATTAATCGTTGCTCTGTGCTTTTTGCAGGCAGCTTTGTCCAGCAACGTTTCACTCAGAGAGACCTTAGCAAGAGGACTATTGTTTATATCATAGACCCAGCGACAGATGCTCTGTCGGACAGCCTGGATTTCAGAGTGTCCGACATCCTGGGGAACACCAGTCCCTCCCACACGTGAGATGCTACTCCACACCCCACACACATTATGAATAGTTTTACCCTGTAAACATTGACCAGTACAGATAAACGCTGTGAAAGAATGCTATTTGACGCCAACAATGCCACAGTGTATGGTCCCCAACAACTGTACTGGCCTTGTAATGAAAGACTAATGTTAGTATCTCATCGCAACAATCTGAAAAGACAGAATTTTTGATGGTACAGTCTGTAAGAAAGAAAACGTGTCCCCCATGGCTCCCTGCTGCAGACTAGTGCTGAATTGGTCCCGTTTGGAACTGGACACGTCCGAATACCAAGCATGTGAGGACGAGGGCGCCGTCTCGCTGAACATCTTACGGAAAGGAAACGTGGCCGAGTCCTCGTACATCACCGTCAAGGTTTCTGATCTAACCCGTTAAACAGTCTAAGATTCTCACCACGTGTATTATTAAATACGTAACGACAGATAAACGTCAGAGTGATGTCTGGAAATTTCACTATAGGATTCCTTCTGTGTTGACACCTTAGGTGAGAGAAGTCACAGCGACTGCCAGGAAGGATTTCATTCCAAACCCATCCAGCTTAATCCAGTTTGATCCCGGTGCGTGTCACTTCGTAGACAGATGTTGCATTGCCAATACAGACTGAGAGACTGGTAACTAAAACCTCTGCTCTTTACAAAGGCGTGTCCAAAAGGAGCTGGCGGATTGAAATCACCCAGGACCAACTGGAGGAGGCGGATGAAGTGTTCGAAGTGAGTCTGGTTTCCCCTGAGGGGGCGGTGCTTGGCAGCATATCTTCAGCGCTGGTCAGGATCAGAGACTCAGGGAAAGGTGAGCTGTTAGGAAAGGGGCCATGCTTATTATGGGATGCTATTGGTATGACAATTAAATTACAGCAAGAAACATCACCTACCATGACATTTTCCTTCTAAGTTGTGGTACCTGTCCTACAGAAGTATTGATAAGGCTTTATCCTCGTCTCTGCTTTTCCAGGACAGTGTGGAGCCAGTAAGGCCTCTGTGGGCTCCAGCCTTGGGGGAAAGCAGGTCGCGTCAGGGCCCTACCCCCAACATGGCTCCATTCAGCTGGAGACTTTACCCCTTGCCGAGGAAGACCAGCAGGTGACCTGGAGCCGTGGAGATGGCACGTTCCAGTCTTTCCCTGCTGCTGTTCCCATCGAGCCTAAGAAGATACTCAGAGCTGTGAGCAAAAGAAAGACTGTAAGTCTATATCGCAATAACCTGTATGTTATTGTGTTTAAGTAGGGCTGCAGCGATTAACCGATTTCACTATTAACCACGATTTGAAACGTCACAGTGTTGTAACCGTTAAGGCTCAGCTACACCGAGTGTTTCTGTTCTCAATCATGTTACATTATGTTTCTATAAAAAATGTTGCACAATTTAAAAAATAAAACAAACGTTGCTGGCGCAACCTGCAGACGGAAGGAAAACAAAGTTACACCAGGTTAAAATATTTTTTACTGTACCTGTTCTACACTACATAAAATTAGGGAAGTAAACTTGCAATCTATTCAGTTTATCTATCGATCGAGGCCAGTAGGTGCCTCTATAACCATTCAAACATTGCGATGCACTTAGCTATAACGGTATTTTGTTTTGAAATAATGGCATGGATGTTTACAGAGGTAGCTTATATATAATTCCAAAGAGATGGACTTTTAAAGGAAGTACTTCTTACAATTCGCTTGTCCATTTTTCCTGCTTCTAACACATCAACTTTGAGGACAGATTGAAGAAGCAGGAAAAAAGGGCCTTTGTAAGGATTTGAACGAATTTGACAAGGGCCAAATTATGATGGCTAGATGACTGGGTCAGAGTATCTCCAAAACTGCAGCTTTTGTGGTGTGTTCCCAGTCTGCAGTGGTCAATACCTATCAAAAGTGGTCCAAGGAAGGAAAAGCAATGCATTGTGACTTTACAGCGTACCACTAGTATGACAAGGCATGTTTTTGTACTGTTCTATTACAAAATGGTAGCCAGTTTATAATACCAGTAACTCTAAGAATTTTTGTTAAAAAATAGGGTTGATGGTAAAATTACTAACACTAATTGCTGTGTCTAGGCACTCTGCTTTGTGTGTTACATAAGAAACCGCCCACAGCCATTGTATATTGGCAATGTAACAAACAGCATAATTACTTACTGTTTAATTACTACATTTTACTTTCATAGATATCACCATCGTCAGTCCATCGTAATGGAACCGACACAGTGTTCACGGTAAGCTTACAGTACCGTTTTCACAAATGTAATCAGTGTAACAGATTCCAGCCCCAGCAGGCCAACATTGGTGTGTTCCTGTCTCTGTGACCGTAGTACCACGGGATCACGTCCCTGTTGGTGGAGGATGACACGGTTCAGTCCAGGAAGGGGAGGAGAGCTAATATTCAGGTGACCAGCAGGGGGCGGCAGAACGCCCCGGCCGCAACACCAGTAACCACCAACCTGGACCCCAACCCTTCATCCAAAAGAAAAGCTGAAAGCTGGCTTCCACACTCAAACAATGAGCCCTCTACTATAGAAGTGAGTTGCTCCTACGTTTCTTCACACCACTTTCTATACATGAACGATTTTACTGCAACACCCGCATTAAGAGGTTAAAATCTTTGTAAAACCTTTGGATTCACATTTGCAGATCCTTCAGTATAAACAATTACAATGCACTTTAGATATTGATGGCAGTGGCTATAAACCCCAAAAAATATATACCGGGAAAATAAAATACTAAGACGATGAAAACCTGCGCTAAATGTCTTACACATGGTCGGATGATTGTGTCGTCAGGGGGCTCCAGGTCATTCTGGCCCCAAACCTTGTGTGCCAGATCTGAGGGGACTCCTGCACTTTAACCAGAGCTCAGGTCGACTCCTGCAATGCAACGGGGTTTCATGGAAGCCTTGGGTGACCACAGATGAGGTAACCTGACATTGGAACAAACTAAATAATGTGATGTACGCTCACCATGTCGCATAAATGTATTATTGTTATCTGATGTATGGATCAGCCCCTGTCATATCATGGTCATATATTATCATCTAGCCTGTCATATCAAAATTATATAGTATGGACCTACTTCAATTCAAATCTCAACAGTGTTCTAGTCTAGACCAGGAAGTTAACCACCTATATTTGATATTTTATAGTTGAGTATTGAACTCTAGTCCTGTTGGTTTTCCTTCTACAATAGATGGTCAGTGCTCAGACGTGTCGTAAGGACTGGACCTATCACAGCGGCTACTGCTACCTCCTGAGCACAGAGCGCAAGGCTACTTGGAGCTCCGCCCACAGGGCGTGCAGGGAGACGTGAGAACAGGAAACACACATGTCAACCATTTTGCCAGAATGCGTTGTAGGAAACTTTAATTTGGTATTTTCCTTGTGATTCCAGTTATCAAGCTAATCTGGTTAGCATTTTCTCCAAGGCCGACATGGACTGGCTGTGGGACTTCAGTGGAAGGAAACCATTCTGGACAGGTAAAGATGTATAGCAGTGTCTCCGTTTAGGACAGGTAAAGGTGCATAGCAGTGTCTCCGTTTAGGAGAGGTAAAGATGCATAGCAGTGTCTCCGTTTAGGACAGGTAAAGA
>JACXGM010006826.1:17012-32046 GCA_016801145.1 Umbra pygmaea | reverse complement strand
GGCGACAAAAAGAAACGTCCCGTGTCTTCAAATTAAATTACAAATTTCTCTGGATTTGAAAGTTGGTGGAAACATTTAGGATAATGTAAGTACACAACTAAGAAATATATATAATATATGTATAGTGATGTTTTCTTTCAATGCAAAGTATGTATTTTGTTATTGTTTTGATTGATATTACATATTGTACCTTTAAGGTTTATGCATATGCTCTATAATATACCAAGAAATCCATCTACCTGCTTTGGTCTCTCTCCTTGCCACACCACACACCTCGTGACAATATGAGTCCTGTGATGCATATCTTGCAAAGCCATAATGCATTTTAATCATAAAAACTTCCCCCTGGAGTTTGGTAATTATCATTCAAATGTGATTGGAACCGGCCTCTATTATCAGACATGACAAAAATACATGGGTACCCAAACAGCAGAAGTGGGTTTGTCTTAACATTGGGAAGGTCTTGCAGAAATCCCCAACAATTTTGTGAACCTGGATACATGGCATCATGGATTCTGTTCAATTATCAGGAGACTGAAATATGTCAGGCTCAGGAGGCTAGGTCCTTGTTGAAACACTCAGTATGACAATGATGCCTCCAGATCAACAAAAAATGACTTATTGGCCACAGAATAAAGCTTTTACCATAGCAATCACAGTTCAATGACAAAAATCAAATAGAAAATAAGTGTAATGAGCTAAAGAGGAGTCCACGGTCAAAGAACTAGAACTCTAATGGATCTGGAGCATGCAAATGAATGGTCTCAGTTCTGTTCTGTATTCTCACTCATTAGCAAACGTTAGAAAACCGAGTGCTGTTATCTTGGCCAGGAATGGTGCACATGAATGCTGTGGGTCCAATATATATCTATTTTTCCAAGACTGTAACCCAAATTAAACGTTAAATTTGTCTCATATTTTGAGTGTAACAGGGCTATGACAGACAATTTGGGGGGCAGGGGCTAAAGAAAAAAAATAGAAAAATAGAGGACAATTGTTGAGTCTGAGGGGAAATGGGAAGGGGCTCAAGCCCCCCTGAGGTCTATCTGTGCACGTGCATAGAGTTTAAGGTGAAGCTGATCAATTATCAAAATTGTATAATACTTACCAAGGGTGCCAAAAATTGTGAAGGGCAGTAGCCTATGTAGCGGAGGACACTCCATATAGGGACAATCTCCGCCTACTTTGCCTGATCTGTATATCTCCACCCCTCTTTCCTACTTCTCTCATCTTCCGACCACAGTCAGCAGACTATATTATGAGAATAGAAAGCCACGAAGATTGGACACTGGGAATGGGATCAATAATAAGAGCCAAGAAAAACTATCGTTTCTTTCGAGTTTTCCCACTCCAAAGACTTCTCTTTATCCAAAGGGAATAGATTTAAATGCAATTCAATGGAAGAGGAAGATGCTCACTAATCATAAATGGGAAAAAGTAGGGAGAAGTCTTGCAATATAGACTACTACATCGATGGTGCCTTTCTTTACATGTAGGCTTTTTGTTATTTCTTCCATTTATTTAAGTAGTAGGCCTCATTAGAACACAAATGTAACATATCTAGTAAGTTAGCATGATACATATTTAATTGGACCATTCTTACAAGTAAATTGCTCATTCATTTGAAATGTGTAGCCTAATAACCATAGGTATAATTAGATCCTTATGAAAATATATTCTGTTAAAAATAAAAAAGAATGAGGGGTGTAGATTATGGCTTTTTTGTGATTTTCTATTAAAAACTGCGACTTTTGCGGGGCTCGCTGTTGGTGCATGGCGAAAAGAATTATTGGACT
Organism: Umbra pygmaea; assembly: GCA_016801145.1. Classification (NCBI taxonomy): domain Eukaryota; kingdom Metazoa; phylum Chordata; class Actinopteri; order Esociformes; family Umbridae; genus Umbra; species Umbra pygmaea. The sequence continues at coordinate 30,250 of JACXGM010006826.1, read as the reverse complement.
AAGCGAGAATTTGCTTTATACTGACACCATGGCAAAGTGGTTCAAAGAATTTCCCATCAATTTGAAAAATGGTACCGAGAGGATCCGCTCCGCTTCAGAATCAGCGTCCCAAGCCAAGAATAAACCTGGACAGGTAACTGGCATTGGCACTAAGGCAACCATCTCCAAAGGGAGTCCCCGTAAATCCTCCGGTGTAGATAGCGGTGTCAATGGAGGTGTTGGTGCTAAACTGTCCGGAAGATATCGGAAGAAGTCTGCCATCGAATTCGGAAGGAATAGCTCAAGTTCGACAAAGGATGGAAAGGTTTGGGATGGACTTCTTTCGGGGAAAAGTCGTAAAAATTCGAAAACCGAGTTGCCGGTGTTTGAGGAGCAACGGCCACCTAAAAGTTCAATATTTGCAAATGGGTACATTAGTCGTCTAATCAAAGTGGACAAGCAGGATAACTTCAACAGCTGCCCGCTTTCTATCAGCAGTCAAATGGTACACGAGATAGAGAAACCACAACCAATTTGCAAAACAGAGGTAAGAAATTTTAAAGCGATTGGGAAATTATATTTAGAACTATTCTGTACATTTTCATACATTTTAAAGGCAATATTCTGCCTGTGATCAATTACAACAAATACATTTGATCATTTTTTTTATTAGTATTAAGTTGTTTTAGTCTAATTTGGATGACTATCACCTGTCAATAAATTAAGTCTAAGTAGTTAGCAATATGAAACATACTTATATAATTTTAGTCTTGAACATGAATATTTCTACCCAAATTAATGTGGTTTCACCATGTCATTAATACTGTTGACACTGAAACGTAAAGGAAGTGTGAGAGCTGTGAAAACTGATATTGTTTCAGTTATCCACCCTCCTCTTTGTCTGGGTCTCATTGTATCCAATCCTCCATGTCTGTCCCTCTATTTCTTTCCTTCCTCTACATCCCTATCAACTCCCCTTCCCCCATATTGAATGCAAACATACTCTATATCTGACTCCCACCCCAATGCTCTCTGACTCTCTGATCTCTACACTATCTTTCTTTGTCTTTCTCTTTCAAGCCCTCTGGTGAAGGTTATTGTGTTATAATAAAAAGCATTGTGTCATCTGACACTCAGGCACTAACCCAAGTGCCCTTTGGCAAGGCTTTGAAACAAAAAGTGAGAGAAAAACGATATAGTGCTATGGTGTGAAAGAGACAGATAAAGGAGGAGAGGTGAGAGGTTGAATGTTTCCATCAGGATAAATCCCTTTGTCAGCCCTTCCTCCGGTCTGCCCTGTGGCCACTGGGGTTGTCTGTTTGAAAATGATCTTTTCAAGCCATTGAAAATGAGAATATTTGTCAGCATAGGAAGGTATACAGGTTTATACCAATGTCATTATAAGACTTGACCCTAGTGTTTGTTTACTGGTTACGTGTGTTAACTAGTAGCGTTTGAACCAGTAATGTCACTTGCTCTGAGTCCCTGAAGTAGTTCGACTCGTGGGCCCTAACGGTTGGCTCATTTGGTAGATTAGAAGAGTATAAAAAGCAAAAATGACAATATATGCACTTACCAATGACTTACCCTTAGATTTGGATAAGAGCTTCTGCTGAATGAATACAATTACAAATATGATAAGGGCACTTTTAGGGAGTTTAATAGGTAACTGCGTTTTGGGGGACAGTTGGAGTTTTGTCCAGAGGTTCATTAGTTGGAGATGAGATTTGTAAATGCAGAGCCACAAAATCAATGCTGTCATATTGAAGTTGGACCCAGATTGTGAAGCAAATTTTCCATGCCAATTCTATAACATTTACTACTTCTACTGTTGTACATTTTCCAGACCACTGCTCAGTTCATAGCGTTCTATTATTATTATTATTATTACTATTATTATTATTACTATTGTCATTACTATTTTAAAATTCTTATATTGTTGTAATTCTTGTTTTTGAGCCCACTGCATAGAATCGCCGAGCCATGTCAAAAATAATTTCTCTGCATCGGATGATGTATGTTATTCAATGCATATGATAAATAAACCACTTTGACTTTGACTTTGAGATTGCTGAGATGGTCTTTGCTCAGTTGCAGAGATTGCTGTGGAGAAAGAAATGGTAAAATGGGAGTGAGTGTTATTGGTGTGAAATGCACTAGTATTGTTTAGAGCAGGGGCGGGCAAACTACGGCCCGCGGGCTAGATGCTGCCCGCCGGGTCCTTTGATCAGGCCTGCGATGCATTTAAACCCTCCTAAATCTATTGAGTGTCAAACACGATTATCTTGCGAACTGTTCATGCTGAAGCTTGGTACCGTTGGTGGCTCATCTCTGTGGGTTAATCAGAGCCGGAGATATCGCGCCTCAAAGCCATCAATGGTCTTTTTTTTAACCAAAAATATCACAGACAGGAAGTAGGAAGTGAAAATGACAAAATATCAAATTTACAATGATGTAGGACATCATCCTGCATAAAACAACAATTTTTGCAGTTAGGAGTTATGGGATTTAGAAACGTATAGAAATCTAGTAAGAAATGGGTGCAGCATTTTGATGTTGACTTTTTTGTATGGTCCCCAAACATTGCACAATGGTCCAGGAGCCTTGGGGACTTGACAATATCCATTAAAAAGCCTTATTCATTATGGTTTTCATGCTTTTACACATAAAAAACATCAAAATATACATACATTCTTTAGTTTTTTAAGATACATTTTTAATAAAACATAAAATTCATTGACACAGGATGTTTGATTTTGATTTGTAGCCATGGGTCTTCTGAATCCAAAACTGTAAGGCACTTCACTTTAGGTCAAAGTATGACCTTTCCAGAGGCCAAAAAGTCAACTAAATAGTCTTGAAACAAACAGTAGTCAGAGCTACTGCTTGTCAACAAGCAAATCAGGCAACTGCTTGGGGCCCCATGCCGCTAGGGGGCCCCCGCGGGCTGACAATTCTAGGGCCCAAACAGACTTTAGAATCGGCCCTGACAGTAGTAATTCAATTCTGAGAAGTCAAACAAGGAAATGGTCTTACAAAACAAAACATTTATTTTCTGTAGGATACACAGGTTGCCCACCCCTGGTTTGGAGTGTGACATCACACAATCTGAGTCTTTGAGGGATTTGTTTCTTTTGCTATGCAAATCATTTTTTGTGGGTGACATTAATCCCCAGTGTATTTCACATTAAAGTTTTTATTTATTTATTTATTTGCTAAAACTTTTATACAGAGTTACTTATTTGCATCTATTTTAAGATGGAAAAGATTGGAGGTCCGCATGGCGTAGCAGGCTGTGTCGCTGCATTGCAGGACAGTCTGTTACAATGGTCATGGGTTCGAGTCTGATAATGGGTTCTCTGACTTTCCCCAGGCCTCCTGCATGGGGATTTGGGTTAAATAAATCAGATAATCTATCCTGCCACGTTGATCTTCAGTGACACCTTGTGCTCAGATCGGGCACCTGTAAATCGCAGAAGTAGTGTCTGTGAACGTAATCATCCGGCGCATGATCCGACTCAAGGAATCTGTGTTGGGTGAACAATGCAAAAATCCCACAGATCTGCACAAGGCGATGCGGAGCTGACAACAAGACAGGCTTAGGGAGGGAATTGGGCAGGGAGGAAAATCAGAACCCCCCCTAAAAAAAGATAGAAGGGTTTGGCAAAATAATATAAACACCACATGGAAATTTACTGTTACTTTGAAGCAAATAAATCTCAATTAAAACACAGCTGCAGAGGTCACACTAGGTTGATTGCCAACAAGCAGTACATACAGAGACAGGTGACAAATGACAGGAAAAACCAGCAAGAAGTGTCTCAGTAAGGTGTTTTGTTACGACAACTGCCAGTAAAGCTTCAATATGCCATGTAACATTCCATACAGGAGTGTAGGCAGAAATGAAGACAGACACAAAGGTAAAGGGAAAAATAAACTTTTGTAATTAACAAAATACTTTGACAATGTAAATGGGCTAAACGCTCTTCTAAAACAAAACATAGCATTTCCACATCAAGACTGACGGATACATAAACAGCAGCGCTACAATTAACACAAGAGCTACATGAAAACAATGACCGATAGCTATGCAACAAACTCAGGAACTTAAATACAAGTACTGAATAGACAAGAGACAACAGCTAAGCATGGTTGAGGAAGTGAAACAAGAAAATGTATCGGATACAATTGGTCATGTGGATCAAAAGTCTAGGAACCAAAAAGCAGACACATAACAAATAATGGAGTCAGTAACAGCAATGCACCTACTCAGTCTCATCAAGAGGGGGAGGCCATGACACCACAAGTGTCTGGAACACCATTTTTCCAAAAGATATTCTCTTATTTGGTGTTTTCATGATGTTGGTGTAGAGGGCTGCCTAACACGTCATTCCAAAATCTCCCATAGGTGTTCAACTGGATCGGTGACTGGGAAGGCCATTTCATTTTCATTCTACTGGTAATCAAACCATTTGGTGACCCATTGTCCTCTGGGTATTGGGGCATTGTCATCCAGGGAAGAGGCCACTCCTATCAGTAAAGAAATATTTCACCATGGGATTAGGTGACACTCCCATCCAAGGAGCCAGGAAAATGTCTTCCACTGGATCTGAATTTGTTGTGTTTCTTCACTCATTTCAGGCTTTTCATTTAATTTATCATGTCTGTATGTGACAGCCATAAAACAAGTCTGATATTAACACTTTTTTATTTGTCTTTTCTAAGCAAAATTAGACAACAGAGGTCCAAAGAGGCAAAATATTCAGTGTCCAAATTACACACTCAAAAGACTAAATTGTATCAGTCACAAAGACTGCAAAATTATTCAATGTGTCAAGGTGAACAAAAATCATGAAAGTATATGCCAAAGATGGACAAATTGAATGGTGAATAGGAACAGTGGTCAAAGCTGACCGATAGGGCTAGACGGACATAAATTAGCACAGAATGGAACCAGCACCTCCGTGACCCAGTTTAAACAAAAATGTACATCATGATCTTTACAAAGAGGAAGTTTATGGCAACACTGCCATTCGAAAATCTCTGTATCCACTCTTCATTGTTTTATATGCACCTGTTGCCTGTCAGCTTCTTCCTCCCACCTTTTTGCCAGGGTCATTCACATTATCTTTGAGGAAAGCATAGCAACTTAGCTAAAATGTTTGATATCCCACAAAGATGCCATGGCTTTGATTTATACTTTCTGGGGAGGTTTGTATGGATATAGCATGTAAAAAAATGCATGTTCTTTGGAATATTCCAGTACTAGGCTTATGTCCAGGAAACCGTATTCATTATGAAGGACTGTGCCAAAGTCTTGCAGTCATCATTTCTATTCATGTCACTGTTCTTCGTTGCTACAGGTGATTATTTTTGAGGATTATGCCGATCCATTTGACGCCCAGAAGACCAGAGAACAGAGGGACGCAGAACGAGAGGGTGAAAATGATGGCTACATGGAGCCTTACGATGCCCAACAGATGATCACAGGTTCGATACACAGATCAAAACAATTACTTTTATACTGATTAGTATTTTTTTAATACCTGGAATAGTTGCATTTGTGCGAGAGGCAAGTATAGCACTGTCAAGTGTATTTTCACAAAGCATTTCAATACTTTATTTTACATCAATATTTTATATTCTAATAATTTGTTTTTGACAATTCCTATTTTACTTGAAAATATTATAAATATTTGAAATAGTTATTAATGTTTGATCTCAGGTCATCTTGTGCCAGTGTCCACAAAACAGCATGCTTTTGCCTGCTTTTTGGTGTTGTTTTTCACTTCATAGGCCTACTTGATTGTAGAGACATTCTGTATATGACCCCTGCCTCACTGGCTGAACTCCATGTTTGTTTAACAGGTGTGAATGACTAGACTGACATTTTCCATATAGCCAGAAAAGACTGATTAGCAAATGCGAAAAAATTTGAAACCAATCGTTTAGCACCATAACCCACAACAGTTGCTGCAGCAACTATGTAGTGCTAGGACAAAGGGTGCAGTTTCCTGTCTCCTCTTCCTTTTTCCTGTCTGTGTCCTAGTACTATTCTCTGAAAAGGAAGTTTGCTCTCAGTGAACTCCCCCTTCATAGACTCCGTATATGGGCAGGCTCTGACCATTTTTAAAAACGTCCCTGCTTCCAGGAAGAAAACTGGTCAATCTACCAATCACATGCTACCTTGACCTTTCATGCTGCCATTCCATTGTTACCTAAAATGGTTGTTGGACCCAAAAAAATTCTTGTTATGTACTAAATGAAAACTTTACAAATGTTTTTCTTAATACATCACAAATTTTGACAAAACCCTTATATATGCCCTGGAGAAAATGACCAATGGCAGACAACTCCATTTAAGTAATTTGCAATATAAAGGATATCCTAAAATATTGTGGTGTAGGAACATGTCAACAGTGCATTTTTCTGCTACTGCATTGTGAAGCTTTAAGTATTGTCAAAATATTTTAGGACAATGCAAGTTCATTGACATTCTAGGCACAGCATCCAGCTGTTAGTTGATGTCTACTGTCAATGCTAAAACATAATGTTGAAATTGTCAATACAGGGATGATCTGTTCAGTGGACATCACTTAATGATTAAAAACTGTTATTTTTGGAAAGTAATTGACTTATTTTTTATTGTTTAATACTAAATAAATGCATCATCCTAAGTTTCCTCATTTTTGCACTGCCCAGCTTTAATACTTATTTTCTGGAAAATATTTTGAATGTGATTTATCTGATACTAACTAAATACAGTGGGGCAAAAAAGTATTTAGTCAGCCACCAATTGTGCAAGTTCTCCCATTTAAAAAGATGAGAGAGGCCTGTAATATTCATCATAGGTACACTTAAACTATGAGAAACAAAATGAGAAATGAAAATCCAGAAAATCACATTGTAGGATTTTTAATGAATTTATTGGTAAATTATGGTGGAAAATAAGTATTTGGTCAATAACAAAAGTTCATCTTAATACTTTGTTATATACCCTTTGTTGGCAATGACAGAGGTCAAACGTCTTCTGTAAGTCTTCACAAGTTTTTCACACACTGTTGCTGGTATTTTGGCCCATTCCTCCATGCAGATCTCCTCTAGAGCAGTGATGTTTTGGGGCTGTCGCTGGGCAACACAGACTTTCAACTCCCTCTAAAGATTTTCCATGGGGTTGAGATCTGGTGACTGGCTAGGCCACTCCAGGACCTTGAAATGCTTCTTACGAAGCCACTCCTTTGTTGCCCGGGCAGTGTGTTTGGGATCATTGTCTTCCTGAAAGACCCAGCCACGTTTCATCTTCAATGCCCTTGCTGATGGAAGGAGGTTTTCACTCAAAATCTCACAATACATGGCCCCATTCATTCTTTCCTTTACACGGAGCAGTCGTCCTGATCCCTTTGCAGAAAATCAGGCCCAAAGCATGATGTTTCCACACCCATGCTTCACAGTAGGTATGGTGTTCTTTGGAAGCAACTCAGCATTCTTTCTACTCCAAACAAGACGAGTTTCATCTGACCATATGACATTCTCCCAATCCTCTTCTGGATCATCCAAATGCTCTCTAGCAAACCTCAGATGGGCCTGGACATGTACTGACTTAAGCAGGGGGACACTGTCTGGCACTGCAGGATTTGAGTCCCTGGCGGCATAGTGTGTTACTGATGGGAGCCTTTGTTACTTTGGTTCCAGCTCTCTGCAGGTCACTCACTAGGTCGCCCGTGTGGTTCTGAGATTTTTGCTTACCGTTCTTGTGATCATTTTGACCCCACAGGGTGAGATCTTGCGTAGAGCCCCGGATTGAGGGAGATTATCAGTGGTCTTGTATGTCTTCCATTTTCTGAATTGCTCCCACAGTTGATTTCTTCACACCAAGCTGCTTACCTATTGCAGATTCAATCTTCCCAGCCTGGTGCAGGTCTACAATTTTGTTTCTGGTGTCCTTTGACAGCTCTTTGGTCTTGGCCATAGGGGAGTTTGGAGTGTGACTGTTTGAGGTTGTGGACAGTTGTGGAGGACAGAGGAGCCTCTTAAAGAAGAAGTTACAGGTCTGTGAGGGCCAGAAATCTTGCTTGTAGGTGACCAAATACTTATTTCCACCTTAATTTACTAATAAAGTCATTAAAAATCCTACAATGTGATTTTCTGGATTCTTTTTTCTCATTTTGTCTCTCATAGTTGAAGTGTACCTATGATGAAAATTACAGGCCTCTCTCATATTTTTAAGTGGGAGAACTTGCACAATTGGTGGCTGACTAAATACTTTTTTGCGCCACTGTTTACTGGCCTAGAATGAGTCTGGAAATAGCTATACCTGTTTTCTGAAATTATGGGATAGTCACAGAGATGAAAAACATAAGTGTCCTTCTAATGTTGTGTGTATGTTTAGTTTAACCATTATTTTACCAGGCAAGTTGACTAAGAACACCTTCTAATTTGCAAGGGGGAAGGGAGAGAGAGGAGGGGGGAATGAATGAGCCAATTGAGAGATAGGGATGATTAGGTTGCCATGATGGTATGAGGGACAGATTGGAAATGTGTCCAGGACACTAGGGCTAACACCCTTACTCTTACAAACAGTGCCATGGGATCTTCAGTGACCACAGAGAGTCAGGACACCCATTTTAACATCTCATCCAAAAGACAGCACGCAGGGCAGATGTCCCCATCACTGCCCTGGGGCATTGGGAATGATCTTTAGACCAGAGGGAAGATTGCCCCCTACTGGCCCTCCAGCACCACTTCCAGCAGCACTGGTCTCCCATCCAGGGACTAACCAGGGCCAACCGTGTTTAGCTTTATAAGCAAACTAGCAGTGCAATTCAGGGCTCTATGCTGCTGGCAATGTTACAATGACTAATGTTTGTACTGATTGAATGTAGGATTTAGAACTAAAACAAACATTTTTAATCTATTGTATTGTGTGTTGTAAGTGCATTTCTATGACCCATCCTGTTCAGATCAGCATAGAACAGCCAATGACTGCATACTTCACATTGAATACAATAAAATGTCAAAAGCTTTAAGCGGTGCTGCCTGCACTATTAAAGATTCCATGACGGGTAACAAATAAGGAAGCAATGTCTAGCTCTATAGGTGTTCTAACAGAAGTCACTGCCTCCTCCCCAAAAGAGATCAGACGGAGGGGTTCAAAAGACCTGCTGAAGATGTGTGTCCTGCTGGAAGGGGGCGAGGGGCAGCCGGAGGAAGGGCGACCCATGCCCCCCCACATCTACGAGGTGCACTATGAGGGGAGCTCGGAGGGTGAGGGAGGAGGAGCAAAGTCTCTGGTTACCAGGCCAGAGCTTGACACCCGTCTGCCCACTGAGTATGAAATGCCATGGGAATGGAAGAAGGAACAGATCGTCACAACTCCCTCAGGTACAATTGCCTAGATTGGCAACACCTTAGAAAGCCTCACCACCACTCTGGGCTACAAAAAAGCCTCTATCACAAATACCTGTTGATGTAATAAAACATCCATAACGTCTATGTTGTAATTGGCTCAGCTGGTTAAGAGCATGTTGCTAAACAATAACATGGTTTTGGGTTTAATTCCCACAGAGGACCAGTACTACAGTGTATACTGTCACTCTAGATACGAGGGTCTGCGAAGATGCATTCAGAAGTGACAAAGGTCATCCATCTTAGTGTATATTATAATGTACATCTCAGTGTACATTATTTGCTATGCAGCATTTGTCCACTACCTTCATATTGTCTTCTATCCTTCAGCCCAGTTTGAGATCCCAGACTGTCCCACGCCTACCAAGGACAACCCCATCCATCTTACCCTCACACGACAGCAGCCGCAACACCTGCGACCAAAAAGCTGGAGCCAGAAGATCCTGAAGTCCTCTCCCACCCTCTCACCATCCCCATCCTCCCAGCTGGGCCTTGGCCCTGAGGCTGAGGTTTGCCGGGTAGACCCCACCCTGCCCCTAGATAAACAGAGGTGAGACAAAGGAGTACTGTAGCAGAGACAATGTTTATTATTTTATTACGTTGTACTTTGGCTCTATGCACAGCAACTTAAAGTTAGTGATATGAATCAATGGCTGGCACTGATATACAGAAATAGGTTTGATTCTTGATTTTTTAAAATCCAAATCATTCAGGGTGATCCAGCTTTCTAAACTGATGCCTCTGGTGCCTGCTGCACAATGTGATTAAATACAGTCCTACTGCCCTTTGTCAAAAAGCCAATACAACTGGGAAATAGATACAAGTGGAGGAGAGGGGATATATGTGCCAATTAATAGCTGGGATGATCAGGTTGCCATGATGGTAGGATGGCAATTGGAAATTGGGCCAGGACACCTGGGTTGACATCCCTACTCTTACCATTTATGCCCTGAGCTCACTGAAAGTTAGGACACCTGTTTAACGTCCCATCTGAAAGATGCCCCCCTACACCAGGCAGAGTCCTCTTCACTAACCTGGGGTATAGGAATTTGATCTTTACACCAGAGCAAGGAGGGCACCATACTGACTCTCTATCACCTCTTCCAAAAGCCTTTGTCTCCCAGGGCCGAACCTACTTATTGACCAGACTTCTGAGCATAAAGGGCCTTGTCCATGACCAGCGTTAAAAAGCGGCTGTACCATTCATTTGCTATGGGAAAGAAGTTTACTCCCAACCTAGCGAGGGGTCTACTCTAGGCTCAAAGTTAAAATATTGCGAAGCGCAACCAATGGCACTGCAGTTTGTGTTGTTTTTGTTTACACAAAAAGGAATTTTATGTTTGTCAGAGTAGCTTGAATTACCATTTAACACTGAAACCGTATGACTATAATGGTAAGAAGTCATTGTTATTAAATAATTAATGTTAAAAAAAGAAACAACTTCTAGCCTGCTAACTATGGAGCTAAAAGAGTCTCAATAAAGATAAATGCACACACTACATTCACATATGCACACGCCGGATTCATACATGCACACGCATGATTCATACATGCACACACATGATTTATAAATACACACACAGGATACAAAAATGCGCACAAAATTCACAAATCCACACAAAATTCATAAATGCACACACAATTCATAAAGGCAAACAAAATTTACAAATGCACACAAGATTCAGAAATGCAAAGGACACGATTCAGAAATGTATTTCAGATGCACACACAAATATATCTTGATTTACCAACTGCTTGCGGTCTGTGAACCTCACTGCATTTGTGAGTGAATTTTGAGACTCCCCTGACGTGGCTCGACACACAAATGCGTTTTTTTAAACAGGGAATGATCTGCAACCAATCAGATATCTCCCTTGTTTTAGCCAATCACAAGAACGCACCCTACGTGGGGGATTGTGTACTTATAAGCCAATCACATGAACGTGTTCACACAGCGCCGGGAGCCGGGAGTGTTTAACCGAGATTAACAATACTGATAAAAGGATAACTGTTTTCTCTGCTTCTGCCAAGCATTTTCTGCTCAAATTTCAGCAATGAAAGACATTACATTTGACTAGACATTTTAACATTTAAGTTGATTCACTCATGTAAAGACTGATAAAAATGTGTTGCTGCAACATAAAATTGCATAGTCATATATTTTAAATTATCTTGTAAACAATATGTTCGGAATAGGGCAGCGGTAGTGTCGATGCGTTACGGTCGGTAGGTCATCGGTTCGAATCATGTCGGGTGCATTAAAAAAAAAAAAAAAATTATAGACATTGATGGATAGACATAATACATATAATTTTATTTACCTTTACAGAAAGAAATCAACTTACAAAACACGAGCCCCATATGCAACAAACAAGCTGTAAAAGAGGCATGGGTTTCAGTTGATTTCTCTCTGTAAAGGTAAATAAAATAATATGTCTTATTAATGTTTATAATTATTATTTGTTTAAAAATGCATACGACAGGATTTGAACCAATGACCTACCGACCGTTAGGCAGCGACACTACCGCTGCCCTAATCCAAACATAAGATTCATAAGATAATTTAAAATATATGCAATTTTATGTTGCAGCAATACATTTTTATCAGTCTTTACATTAGTGAATCAACTTAAATATTTAAATGTCTAATGAAATATAATGTCTTTCATTGCTAAAATTTGAGCAGATAATGCTTGGCAGAGGCAGAAAAAACTGTTGTCCTTCCATCGTAATGTTAATCTTGGTTAAACACTCCTGGCTCCCGGCGCTGTGTGAACGCGTTCATGTGATTGGCTTATAAGTAAACAATCCCCCACGTAGGGTGCGTTCTTGTGATTGGCTAAAACAAGGGAGATATCTGAATGGTTGCAGATCATTCCCTGTTTAAAAAAACGCATTTGTGTGTCGAGCCATGTCAGGGGAGTCTCAAAATTCACACACAAATGCAGTGAGGTTCACATACCCCAAGCAGTTTGTAAATCAAGATATATTTGTGTGTGCATCAGAAATACATTTCTGAATTGTGTCCTGTGCATTGCTGAATCTTGTGTGCATTAAAAAAATGTTTGCCTTTCTGAATTGTGTGTGTATTTATGAATTTTGTGTGCATTTGTGAATTTTGTGTGCATTTGTGAATCTTCTGTGCTTTTAAAATTTTGTGTGTGCATTTGTGAATTTTGTGCGCATTTGTGTATCCTGTGCGCATTTGTGTATCCTGTGTGTGTATTTATGAATCATGCGTGTGCATGTATGAATCATGCGTGTGCATGTATGAATCATGCGTCTGCATGTATGAATCATGCGTGTGCATGTATGAATCCTGTGTGTGCATATGTGAATGTAATGTGTGCATTTATCTTTATTGAGACTGTTTTAGCTCCATAGCTAACTACCCTGCTAGCTAGCTACAGTGCTATAGCTGTGTCATAATGTGCCCTACCTAGAGCAGAGATAGGCAGTGAACGCTGGTCACGGACAAAGCCCTTAACCAGCAGTGGGAGCACACATAGATACCCATAATCTACCAAAGGGTAGATGTCTCGTCAGCGCTGCTGGCCAATGGAGGTCGACGTCTGCACCTGGCGGCCATCTTGTTAATGGTGCATGTACTTTGAAATAACCATAACATGCTCAATTTTCTACCAATTTTCAAACGGTTTGGTTTGTTAAAAATGTCAGAGATGTAGTTATGACACTGCATACTTTTTGAAAAAATTGCATATTATATATAAAGCATCCAGAATAATAGCCACGTTAATAACATTTGTAAGAAACTAAACCGTTTGTAAATCCGTCAAGATTTCAGCGAGATTAGAGTATTTGCGATCACTCACCTTACATTAGGTACCATAGAG
>JACXGM010006826.1:0-16912 GCA_016801145.1 Umbra pygmaea | reverse complement strand
TATGGATATCTATGGGAGCACATACCAGTTTTCCTTACTCAAACATGATGTAAAGGCAGTTAGATTATGATTGATTAGTTTGAATACCCAATCAAAATGGAGAGTAGGTGGGAGTTCAGGAACATTTTAAACTGGAGAGGACAACAAATTGAAATTCAATCAGAGTGCAGAAGGAGGCTAGCAGTTAGCCTTGTGGTTATAGCATCTGACTAGTAAATATAAGGTTGCCGGATCACATCCCAAGCTTGCATTTGAAACATTTTAAGATGTTTTACCTTTTAGTAAAATTAGCTCACCAAATATAATTAGCTGCATATTAGCTGCAAATTGTATGGATAGTTTTAGGTTAAGGTTGGGGTTTGATTACGGTTAGGGTTTGGTTAAGGTTATTTTTAGGTTAAGATAAGGGTTAGGTTAAGGGTAGGATTAAGGTTAGGTCAACTTGTGGTCTGAATTGAAGAGGAAAGTCCACAAGCACAAACATAAGACTGAAATGATCCTGATCTCCCATCTCCTCTCCATTTTGATTGGGTAATTCGCCTGAACCAATCATGGTCTTTCTGCCCTCAGAACATGTTTGAGTAAGGAAAACTGATATGTGCGCAGTGGGATAAAGGGCGCTACGCTTATGAACCATTCATCTACCTATTGGCATACATCACAACGATTTTATGTTTAGATATATTTTTTAATCAGTAAGTGAAAGGCATTGTTCTTTTACAGTTGTAATATTACTTACCTTCAGTTACTTACCTTTTGTGTTTAGCCCTCTGGTGGTGATTTTGGGTACATTTGTTGGATAATTAGAGCAGTGACCTGTCATGTCACTGCAAACTGAGACAGGATTTAATGATTGATGATGTGGAAGTGTTATGGTCACAGGTACATCTTCCACATTTAAAACCTATTATTCTTGGTTGTTGTTATAGGTCACCTAGTGCCAGGATAGAGTATATAAATGGTTTATGTAATATGCTAGATAAGGTGACTGAGGAAAACAGAGAGCTATACTGGTTCGGTGATCTAAATATTGATTGGCTGTCTGATATTTGTCCATTGAAGAACAAGCTTAAAACCATGAAAGACACCTGTGGTTTATCTCAATTAATGGATCAACCAACAAGAATTTCTAGTAACAATACAGGATTTTTAACATAAAAATGTATTGATCATATTTACACTAATAATCCTGATATGTGCTCAATGCCCATTTCTGTAACAGTTGGCTTTAGTGATCACAACTGTATTGCTGTCTCCGGGAGAACTAAGCTACCTAGGGCAGGTCCTAAAATTATAATGAAAAGATCTTATAGGGTATTTAATGAGGAGAGTTTTCTAAATGAATTGGATAATATTAAATGGAATTTGATAAGTGAAATTGATGATGTTAATGCATCCCTTAATTTATTTTTGGATTGTTTTATAAGAGTTGTTAACAATCATGCCCCATTAAAGAAATTTACAGTTAAAGGAGCTTAATGGCTCAAAGGGAAGAGGCTAAAAAAGTTGCGGTTATTTCTGATTCTTCTAAGGACAAAACATTTTATTGTATTCTAAGGAATCAGGTGACCAAGGTGAACAAAGTGAAAAAGAAAGAATATTTTAAGAAGAGAATTGATGATAGTGGTACAGATAGTAAGAGATTGTGTAAGGTACTCAATGAAATCATGGGGAAAAAATCTACTTGTACTTCTTTTGTTGAATTGAATGGAGTTTATTTGACTAAGCCAATACAGATTGCAAATTATTTTAATGATTATTTTGTTAATAAGGTTTCTGACTTTAGAGAGTCAATGAAATATACTGTTGATTCTAACTCAGATGAGCTAATTGAAAGGTGTATTATGAAAGATAAACTGTGTAGTTTTGAATTTCATCATGTTAATGTTGTGCAGGTGAAAGTGTTGTTGAGATCTTTGACTGTTGGTGGGTCTGCTGGTACAGACAACTTGGATAGTTGGCTGTTGAAGTTATCAGCTGGACATATTTCTAAACAATCTGTCACATTTTCAACAGATGTCTGATTAGTGGTGTGTGTCTAATTTCTTAACCCAAAGACACAAAATCAACTTTCTGTGGTCCAAATAGTAGGCCAATTAGCATCTTGCCTATTCTAAGTAAATTATTGGAAAAGATTGTATTTGAGCAAGTGCAAGATTACTCTTCTAACAATGATTTGACTACAATGTTTCAGCATGCTTATAGGTATGGTCATTTCACCTGCACTGCAATGACACAAATGTCGGATAGCTGGCTAACATCAATTGATAACTCAATGCTAGTGGGTACACTACTACTAGACTTCAGTGCTGCCTTCGATGTGATTGACCATGACATTTTGATTTCTAAACTTATTAGTTATGGTTTTACTTTCTCAGCAATCAAGTGGTTTAAGAGCTATTTGTCGGAGAGGTCGCAAATATTTATTTTAATGGTGCATTATCTAGTAGCAAATCCCTGGATTGTGGTGTTCCTCAAGGAAGATGCCTCAGACTTTTGTTGTTTTCAATTTCTATAAATTATATGCCGTTTATACTCAGTAAGGCTACATTGACTATGTTTGCTGATTATTCTACTCTTTATTATGCAGCCCCTACATGTTCAGAGCTTAATCAGGTTCTGTCTAGCGAGATTAGCAAATTGTATAATTGGATCAAAACAAATAAACTTGTTCTAAATATTTCAAAAACTGTGAGTATAATATTCGGTTCTAAGTATAGATTATCTGATAATCCTAAAATTGATATACAAGTAAATGGTCAAAATGTACATTTCTTACAAAATTCCTACATTTCTTTTCGATAATATAATTTATTGTTCAGATATGCATTCACATTACACAAGGGGTAAATAATCGACAGATTTCTTTACCCCTACCTAAATCTGACTCTATGAAGAGGACTGTGTTTTATAGGTCAATTGTATTTTGGAACAATCTTCCAGTTGGGGTTCGTGAAATCAAGGAAAAAACTGGTTTAAAAAAAAGACTTAGACTGAATTTGTTTTCAACATCATAAGATCGTTTGGATTGGTTCGAGTGAGGTTGTATTATGTGCTATGTTATTCTTTATGTGTATATATATATGATATTTTTGGGAGTAATTGTGATTTTAATTATTGTTTTTTGGATGTATTGTTTGGACCCCAGGAAGACTAGCTGCCGTCTAGGCGTCAGCTAATGGGGATCCTTTTAAATAAACAAATAAACAAATGTGACCTGCAATCAGGAAGTTAGTCATTCTTACCTTGGACTGGCAAACTCAATTCATTTTAAGGATTCGGATTATTCTGAGTCACTCACTAAACTGATCCGGGTTGTGCGAGTCACTTGAGTCACAATCTCCAAGGAAACTCAGTCCTAGCCCATTGTCTCTAACCACTAACGTAGTAGGAAGTTCTGTGGATTCAAACGGTGCAGACTCACTATTTCAGAGTGTAGTAACAAGCATTTATTTTAAAAAGGCACACATGAAAAAAGAAACACAACATTTAGCCACACATTGGCAATGTCATAATAATAGATTTAAAAAAATGCACTATTTACATAATAGTAGTGCATTTGTTGTGGATTTGCTTTCTGTCTTCTACAGATCCACTCATGACAACGTAGCTGGCTGATTCGCGCGATTGACTTACTCACGCAAGAACTCATGAGTCCTCAACAACTCATCAGTCCTCGACAACTCATCAGTCCTCGACAACTCATGAGTCCCATGGTCTGCGAGGCAAGTCGAGCTTGCAATGTTTCGGACCGTCTGCTCGACCTAATTGCATTTAAATATACTTCATTTATACACAAAACCTACAGTAGGCCTAGCTAGGCTATGTGAAAAACATTTTATGTTATTTCAGACAATGTAGCCGGCTGATTCGCGCGATTGACTGACTCACACAAGAACTCATTAGTGATCGACAACTCATGAGTCATCATGACTAATCTGTTCTCAAGTGAGTCCCATGGTCTGCGAGTCTGCAATGTTTCCGGCTTGTGAGTCTGCGGATCGGGAAGTTCCCATAACCTGTCTCAGACTGTTGCTCTGCTCACTCAGTCGCTTAAGTTGGCTTGTGGAATTGTGTTTGCATACGAAATTGTAAGTTAAAGCTTTTGGCAGTTAAGATGGCTAGGACTAGTAGTAGCTAATGTTGCAAGAGTTTGTATAATTTTAGATCAAATTGTATTAGGACTCAACTGATCCGAGTTAATGATAAAAGAGACTCAAGACTCATGAGTTATTTTAAAGACTTAGGTGAAAGACAGAGTGAGTCATGACTCAAACAGGTCTATTCTTACCTCATGCTTAGTTCTGCTCCCAATCTTTATCCAACTCCTAAAGTTTCATGCCTTTGGAAGCTTTGTCAGTATGTATCAGTTTACTTTAGCAATAATCTTTAAGTTATTATCATTATTTGTATAGTTTGGAATGTTTAATAATCTTTGTAAATAAGATTACACATGCTACTTTATTGCTATGTCAGCCTATGCTAATTGTCATTTAGACTATTTCACATTACTCAGTGTAGCTGCAGTATTAGGTCAATTGAGAGATTTGTCTATTCACAAAATAGTTACACCTTTTTGTTTCTTATGGAGACATTGGCCCTCATTTATCAAACGTGCATAGAAACCAGCATAGATCTGAACGCAGAAATCATCTTACGACGAGGCTCACTTGTGATTTACAAAACGTTCGTATCACTCCAATTTTAGTGTACGAATAAACGGGTGTTGACGGTTCTTCTTCTGTGGGTTTATTGGCGGATTGCATCCGACTTCGGTGCATATACCGCCACCAACTCTACCAGAGTGTGAGGCCGGTCACGGCCCATCCAATTCAAGTCCACCACAACACAACCCTAATGCTGGATTCACACCAGGCATGACAAAAAATCACTGTACTGCATCGTAATTCAGACACACTTGTATCAATTTAAGATCGCATCTTCAAGATGATGGACAACGTTGCATACCACTGTCCTCTTCCAGCAAGGCGACTAGCGGAAGCTTTTTCTGTATAGTATTCATTGACAATACGAAACTATCTACTGAGCTGTCAAATCTTTTCTTGCAATCCCATCAACCCATAGGTGAAAGTGACATATTAGCTCTTCCTTGGTGGTACATAATTTTCCAGTTCTGGTGCCGTACGGTAAAGCACCATACAAGTTGGATAATTTCAACTCTTGTGACACACCCGCCGCACCGCATCCACATTTTGCTGGATCCGGTAGATTTGCCGCAGCAGTGCGCATTGCCTCCTATTAAAATGAATGGACTTCCGCTGGAGCGCAACCAGTTTGCCGTGCCTGGTGTGAATCCATCATTAGAAATTATTATAGAGAGTTTGTCCAACTAGGGAATTGAATGTTCTGAGCTATCCCTTTATGCGATTGGTTCCGAGGTGGTCATGTGTTTCGTGGACTCCATGTTGGAGCCCAACATTCATCTGATTCCCATTGACATAATAATATCCTAACAATGCAGTACTTTACAATGCAGCACTAGTTAAAGTTACAATTTTTGCCATCACGTAAATTGAACCTGTTCTCGTCGATGGAAGAACTACGCAAGGTTACATCAGGACTCGGGAGACAAAGGTGAACACTGCTCAGAGACTTATTAGTCGATGTGGTCACTCTCTACAATGAGCAGTTTTTAGAGGCCCATTTATGATATAGAAGGTAAATTTACACTGGAATATTTCCATAAGGGCCTTTTGCATTTTGACAAACGTTGATAATAACATGTATGTGCCTGTTTATAGTGAAAATAAGCGATTTATTTAGAAATAGCATATTCGCCCCATAGAGTCATCTTACAGTGGTATCCAATATGACCACCCCTACCCACACCAGCACCCCCCCCACCACCACTTAATAGCAGTGTGCTGTATACAAATAATTTGTCATTCTAAAATGTAACTTGCAGTATGGGGTAGTTGCGATGCACACACATTCATCAATGTTCGCTGGTAGCTACAACAATTCACTGAACCGGGTGGCTATACCATGAACACTGCTAGTCACACTGGAGAACTTGCATACAGGAGGTCATACCTGATGTGAGATTGTATCTCAACCTCACATTCAAATTGGTAAATGCCTTGCTTTGCATAGGATTCGGCGTATGCCCGTCCTACACTTCTTTTAGGTCGTACGCATGTTTGATAAATGAGGGCCATTGTCTTTGTATTTTTTAGTTTCACGCTTTCATATTAATAAACCATTTGAACATAGACATTGTGTTGATGGGTTGTTGATAAGAAGGCATTTATCCTGCTGTCAAAATATGCCCAATAACGCATACGGAGGACAGGCATACTTGTATAAAAGATTCAAAACAGGATTTATCTATTTTGTAAGGCCTGTGTATAGCTTCATGTTGTCAAGAGACATAGCCTTCTGTTATTGCTGTTTCTCTAGCTGGTACCATGGTTGTGTAACACGCCAGGAGGCGGAGTTTCAGCTGCAGTCCTGCAAAGAGGCCAGTTTCTTGGTGAGGAATAGTGAATCAGGAACCAGCAAATACTCCATTGCTTTAAAGTAAGTGTATTAGTCACCAGTTCAGCTGTTAATTCTCTGTTTCCATACTAATGGGTCAACACACAAAACATATTGCTGCCTTGCATACTCCATTGTTTTGGAGTAGCAAGCCAGTGAATACCTTTTAATTATGTTTTTCTATATTTTCCGCATTTTGGTACTGTAGAAGATGTGCCACTAATTGATTCATTATATGAATCAAATCGTAGAAGATTTTACTAACACTGATGCATGAATCAATAATTGATTTATTCTGTGGACCGTAGAAATTAATTTAGTTAGATCCTCAATAATGTTTTGCTACTATTGTCTCATGAATTTAATCCAAACCGTGTGATATAAACATTATTAGTGCAAATGTAAAAGTATTTTTTGTTCTTACTTAATATTTTGAATTTGTTTATTGGGCAAAACATAAGAAAACATTTAAAATTTCCATTCTATAATTACACTCCCCGTTCTCTAACCCATTCTTCTCAGAACGAGCAACAACTGTGTTCACATCATCGTAGCCCAGACGAAGGAGAGTGGCTACACATTGGACCAGAGCAGTTGCGTGTTTCCCAGCATTCCAGAGGTGGTGTACTACTATGGAACTCAGCGGCTGCCTTTCAACGGGGCGGAGCACATGACCCTGCTGCACCCTGTTCCACGCTCTCACTGACTTTATATTGTTGCTCACAATGCCCTCATTTGGCTTTATGCCCTTACTGACACTTAGGCAGCCCACATCATGCCCAGCTTTTTACATCTACCTGAAGTCATTATCATCCAACACATCCAACATCATTCTGGCACCCTAACAACCTCAACAATTCTATAATTTTTCCCTCACTATTTCTTTAGCTTGACCCAACTTGTTGACAGAAATGAATGATCAATGGGAGATCTATGCCAGTTGAAATGTAGATTGCATTGTTAGTCTCATTTTCAAGCTGCGTAAATTGTAATTTTTCATAATGTCAAAAAATTAACTATGCCTCATAAGGACTACGTCTGTGTTGTTCATAAAGAAACAGAAACATCAAGGCAGGAATTATATGAAGTTACTCTTTTATAAAGATCACATCTGTTTATCCATGGCATTATATTATCTGTTCCAGCATGGGCAGAGCCATGAATGCTTTCTCCAAGGGTAGGTAGGAGATTTCAATATTATTAATGGGCTGATTGATCACAAGACATGGTTGGTTTTATCTGATGACCTGATTGAGATCATTGCGAGGGATTGCCCAATTGTCAACTAGGTCATTAGGAGGAATCAGCCAATTAAGTTAAAAGTCCCAGCCTTGTAACTAGCGAAGGATGGCCCGTGTGTTCCAATCCAACAGACAAGCTACTGTAGCTCAAGTTGCTGAAAAAGTTAATGCTGGTTCTGATGGAAAGGTGTCAGAATTAATTGCATCACAGTTTGTTGTGCATGGGGCTTCTGTTTTGGCGGTTAAAGGGGGACCTACACAATATTAGGCAGGTGGTCATAATATTATGTCTGATTAGTGTATGTTTACTCTGGAATGTTTTCTAAATATCCTCCAATCATCTCAATGCTCTTTGTCCTCCTCTGGTGGATGTAACAGCTCACTGCACCAATGGACACAACCTGTGGAGAACAACAATTACTGTATCGGACAAAGACCCAACAACTCTTTGTAAAGGCTACTTAAACTCAACACTCAAACATAAAAAGAAAATTTTAAGCCTTGTGTTTTGGTGCATAGAGGATAAATAATCACTATAATCACTGCAATGTGCAATAGCTTAGCCATGCATCGGTTTATAGAATTCAATATCCCTTGATAATTACATGAACCTACAGGCTCCAAATCCTAGTAGCCCCCAATGAGTGCTGGTTTTCCTTAGCATGCAACTGGATTATTAATAGAAATGTTGATTGATAGAATGTTGTATTTAGTAATTGGCTCACATTGCACCCTCTAGTGGCCCAACCAAAAACGAAGTGCCATTATTTTTTTACTGAAATATTAAATAAATAACTTTCGAATACTCATTATGATGTTGATACCATTGTCAATCCTATGTTTTCTTTTGATGTGTGTAGGTGACTACTATTAAAGCAAGAATGAGTTGATTTTACAGATTTTAATAAAAGTTCCTTCAAAGTGCATTGTTTACACATTTTTTTGGACATTTTCTGCCCTGTATTTAGATTTTATTGCCTTAGAGGCAATTCATGTGTTAGGAGTGCCATATGGAATAATGTTGTTTTAATTGGGATACGTGCGATGGATCAATGTTGGTTCTGGCAACTCTTCAGTCCTCGTCGGTCCGTCTGTCTTCCTGCCAAACATGCCCTTGTGCATCCTTTCAATACTTGACTTCAGTGATGACATTTATAGAACTGCCTCATACACCCTCCTTAGGAAATTCGATGTAGTATACCACAGCACCTTCATTTAACACCCATCACTGCCAGAGGCGTCATGCCCATTGAAACACGTGGCCCCTCAGATTTCTTAGCCAAGTGGATTTTCCTTTTAATATCAGTATTTGTTGGCACCTGTTTCCATGTGTTGTGAACACTGTGCCCCCTTAAAAAAAATAGGTGCATGACACCTCTGATCACTGCAACCTCTATGCACTAGTTGAATGGCCCTCGTTACACACTCAGCGCCTAACCCACTGGTATCATCTCAACTACAGGTCCTTACTAGACAAAACCCCACCTTACCTAAGCTCATTAAACTTCAGATTATACCCCACTCTCAACCTGCGCTCAAGCCGGTATATCTCTGATAGCCACAAAAGCCTGTACCACCTTTGGCCAACTCTCCTTCCAGTTATCCGCTAATGTTTGGAACAAACTACACAAATTACAAATGAGAACTTGTTAAATAAAAAAATAAAAGAACTCCTGACATCTGTCCATCTAAGGGACAAACAACAGAAGTGCATACAGTTAATTAAAATAAAAGTCTAATTTGAATCTTCTTCAAAACCCTCACCATATTTTTAGTGCACAAATCGAACAAGTTGTCAATTTTGATAGGCCACACCAGCTGTGGTTGTAAAATATGGTGATCTAGACCTTCACAATGCATTATGCTCTTTGTAATATATAAATGTGCTCATTTCAGAATGTAAAAGGAGTATGGGGAGAACTCCGCAAAGTACTGATCAGGTGTTGAGCTTGGGGCAAATGTTTAGTTTACTCCGTAAAGCAAGTGCACCCTATCCGCTGTGAAACCAATGTGTAGAAATAGTGTCATTGCATTTCAACTAGTGGTATCAGACATTTCAGGACAAATGTGCAATCTACACCATCTCTCATTGTCCTTGAATTACTGTTTCTTGCCTCCCCTTTAACAACCCCAAAAATTTGGGACAGTATGGAAAAAACAACAAAAAGAGTAATTTGAAAATGAAATTCACCCTGTACTATTGTATATTAAAAACACATTACTAACACATTATTTGATATTTTACTTTGAATTTAATAAATGTGGGGACCGTTGTTATTTTGTTAATTTGAATACCTGTAACTACAAGCACTGATTAATTGGAACAAACAATTGGTTTAAGCCTTGAACTTTCTAAAAAGGTGCATCCAGTCATGAGAGAAGTTATTTAAGGTGGCAAATTGTTGTTCTCTTTGACTCTCTGAAGAGTGGCCACGTGGGGCCTCAAAACAACTCTCAAATGACCTGAAAACAGAGTTTGTTCAACATTATGGTTTAGGGGAAGGTTACAAAAAGCTATTGCAGAGATTTAAGCTGTCAGTGTCCACAGTGAGGAACATAGTGAAGAAATGGAAGACCACAGGCACAGTTCTTGTTAAGGCCAGAATTGGCAGGTCAAGTAAAATATTGGAAAGGCAAAGGCGAAGGATGGTGAGAACGGTCATAAACAGCCCACAGACCACCTCCAAAAACCTACAACATCATCTTGTTGCAGATGGTGTCACTGTGCATCATTCAACAATTCAGCACACTTTGCACAAGGAGAAGCTGTACAGGAGAGTTATGCAGAAAAAGACTTTTCTACACTCAAGTTGCTTGAGGTATATGCAGTTATTTGGTCATAACAAGGTGCATTATGCATGGCGGCAAAAGAACACAGCATTCCAAGAAAACACTTGCTACCCACAGTAAAAATTGGTGGAGGTTTCATCATGCTGTGGGGCTGTGTGGCCAGTGTCGGGACTGAGAATCTTGTTGAGGGTCAGCAGGTACTTGAGAATAATATATAGGAATCAATCAGTCACATAGTTGAAGTTACGCCGGGGATGGATATTTAAAAAAGACAACAACCCAAAACACTGCTCATAGTCTACTCTGGCATTTATGCAGAGGAACAAGTACAATATTGGAATGGCCATCCCAGTCCCCAGATTTGAAGTGGGCTGTCCATGCTCAGCAACCATCAAACCTAACTAAACTGGAGATGTTTTGTAAGGAGGAATGGTCCAAAATACCTCCATCCAGGATCCAGCCACTCATTACAGGCTATAGGAAGCATATAGAGGCTGTTATTTTTGCTAAAAGAGGCTCAACTAAATATTGATGTGATATTTCTTTTGGGGTGCCCAAATGTATGCACCTGTCTAATTTTCTTTTGATGCATATTTTCTCTTCATCCAATAAACCTCATTTCACTACTGAAATATTACTGTATGCTTCGGTTATTTGATAGATCAAAATGAAAATGGAAATTCTCAGGGGTGCCTATACCTTTTCAATACGACTGTATTCCCTGGCAACACAAAGTCTGGAGTGTGTTAATGTGCTTATAAAACGGTTGCCAACATTTTATTTGTGAAATTTGTAATTAGTATTTTTAGCTAAAGAAAATGGTTACGGGGCGTGCGGTTATTGTCTAACATTAACGTACCCACCACCCCTCCTTTTAATGTTGCCATGTTAGTACACCACATAATACATGTACTGCCTATTAAACGGATCACTTATATCCTTTATAACAAGGTCTGAACACTTATGTACTGTATCATTTAATTTAATAATGCAGGGGGCGGGTCATGGCTTCAGCAGTTGTTAGTGGCTCAGCTGGAGTGGCAGAGCAACTTCCTCTGCTGCTACTGGTGGCTCAGTTGTTGGAAGCTCAGCAGCAGGGTGGCGGAACCATTGTTTCAGCAGCTCTTAGTGGCTCAACTGTAGGGGCCGAGCCATGGTTTCAGCAGCTGTTGGTGGCTCAAATGCAGGGGTCAGTGCCATGTCGTCTGTTGCTGCAATTTGCTCAAATGCAGGGGGCGGAGCCATGGCTTCAGCAGTTATTAGTGGATTAAATGCAGGGGGCCAAGCCTCCTCCACACTCCTCCATGGCTACCATCTCAGCTACTGACAGGGGGTATATATGACTCAGAGGTAGAGCCACACCTGGTAGCAAATCAATAACGCAGTCCCAGGTGAGAAGGAAGACAGCTAGCCTGGA
This sequence comes from Umbra pygmaea, assembly GCA_016801145.1. Lineage (NCBI taxonomy): Eukaryota > Metazoa > Chordata > Actinopteri > Esociformes > Umbridae > Umbra > Umbra pygmaea. The sequence continues at coordinate 4,966 of JACXGM010006826.1, read as the reverse complement.
GTTTGGAAAACGCCTCCTGCTTGCATTCTGTTGACCACTGCAGGATCCTAATTTCTGCCCAATTACAGGATTATGTCTGCATAACCAGGGTAGACCTAAACATAACCAGGGTAGACCTAAACATAACCAGGGTAGACCTAAACATAACCAGTCGAGACCTAAACATAACCAGGGTAGACCTAAAACTATTTGTTGTGAAGAGGAATGGATAACAGAAAAGGAGAGGTCTTCCTGGTGCCTTTGGTTAACTGTGAGCAGGAGGGGTTTAGTAATGTGTGTAATTACCCCGGCCCCCAGAGGATGACCATCCAGAGCCTGAACTGAGACAGGTTCATGCAGAGCTTCTTCACCAACCCTTCATCTATAAAAACACCTGCTTCCCCTGAATCCACTATTGCAGAAAGAAGGGAAACAACACAATACCCAGGCAGACAAACCAGTATAATAAACAAGCTATTAGAGAAGGTATAGGTAGGCAAAACCTCTAACTGTGACTCCATGGTAGATAAAGTGCTTCGTCTCTGTGCATTTTGTCCTGGGCCTTAGTAACTGGGCCAGAAGATACCCTTCCTTGTCACATTACAGGCATAACCCGGTAATGCCTGTGGATAACTGCGGTAAGGCATGTGGATCCCATTTCCATTGGTTCCTCCTCAGGTTGACGACAATTGGGGCGTCGGCGTGCTCTCAGGAGTCCAATAAAGGCCACCGGCCATGGAAATGAGCTGGTCCAACATAAGAGCCTCATCCCGACAGGCCAGTACAGTTTTGACCTCCTCCCTAATGCCGCTCTAGAAAACTGAAACTAAGGCAGCCTCAGTACATCCACTTTTGGCAGCCGCTGTTTGAAAAGGCATACTCTGCTGCTGTCTGGGGACTGTAAAACTTTCATAGGAGTCAATCTCTGGGCCAGCCCTCTCAAAAATAGCTGTTGCTATGCCAGACCCGTCAACAGTGAGATAAATGTAGCCACCTTGGCACGTTTCGGAAATTGAGCGACCCGGACGATGCATAAAATATAGCCTACGCTGTAACGGAAACCGTCATATCATTCGGGCAGCGCTAATTGGGTCTCATCTGTAGTACTGGCAGGTGGCTGAGCAGATAGTGGGGCTGGGTTTAGACATCCCTGAAAAAATAACAGGTGAGGCAACCAATACCTCCAGTCGCCTAATGGCTTACAGAACTTTCTTCATGGCCGCACTTAGTTCAGACAATTGGTGGGGGTATTGGGCGAGAACTCTTGTGGTCTCTGATGGCTTCTGACAGACCTGTAGCTCCCGCTGTCTCCATATTTTGTAGGCTGATTATTCTGTCACATGTAGTAATAATGAAGCAGGAGACAGATGCAAGATAACAGGTCTGTAATACTTAAATGCAGGGGCGTCGGACTGGGGGTAAAACCAATACTGATTACCTGGGCCCAAGTGGAGAGAGGGCCCTTGAAAAGCCTGGAATACATTTTATATATATATATATATCATGGGGGCCCATCAGGACTGCTTATGCATAGGGCCTAGGATCTTGTGCTACATCCCTGCTTAGATGTATTGAGACTGCAAGCAAACGTACACAATAAATGACCCAACTAAACAATTCTCCCAAGAGTAGTAAACAAAAGGAGAATCATTACAACTGTGCCAAACGCTCCTACAGTAATACAATTAAGGTAAATGACAGGAATACAACATCTGCAAACGTTGACACATGAATTGACAATAACCAACAACCCAGACTAATTACAGGTGGAGTAGATGATGAGGGAATCCACGGCAGGTGTGTCTTCTCAGACATAGGACTGAGGGAGTTAAGAGCTGTCAGCACTCTTGGCCCAGTTATTCAAAAAATGTAATCTGGATCACAATGATCCGGATTTGGAAATCCCATGTTTTGCTATCCAGGATCAAGTAATCCATTTTACTATTGTGATGTTTTTTGAAGCAAAATTGGATTGGATCATCCTGATCCAGATACAAACTATTCAAGATGACCAAATCCAGATTACCAGTGCACTAAATGGGAATACATACCACAATATAGGCTACTAACTATATAAAGAACAGGTAGAATAGCCAGCGTGGAGTCACTTTGCGTCATATGTATATTGTGGGGTCACTTTTATTTGAAGAGGCAGAAAACAATATAAACCTTTCCTTTTTTTAAATTCAACAGTCAGACCCCTCATCTGACCCACAGCAAATAAATAAAAACAAACAAATATACATTATTCACAAATTAATTTAGAATATTTTGAGCATAAACATTTAAAATCATGTTTTAAATAATAAAGGAGGCTTGAAGGCTTGCTTTTAGGAGGCAGATCTCAAGTCTTGCTTTGATTTGTTGTAGTTGGGTGAGAGTGATTTGTTCCTCTGCCAGATGAATCTGTACTTCTGCTCTTTGGGTTTCTCTTTAAGAAGTGACTTTTAGGCATCATCATCTTAGTTTGGCAAAGAAAGCTTACGGACTCTACCAGTGAGGATCCACCTTTTTCCTCAATAACAGTGCTGAGATCCAGAATAAATGTTTCTATGCTACAATCGTGAGCTCACCGTTATCTAAAACACCTTGAATCTCGTGCAGAGCTAGTGAGTTTCCACCTCCAATAATGACAAGAACCACATCTGTGTAGTCAGCTCTCCTAAAGGCCTTGTTGGCTGTTTGGGTGTTTTTTGCTTCAGCATGATCCTTTAGTGATCTGGCCCTCAGAATTCCTCCATCTCATTTTCACTAGCTCCATGGTCCTCTTCTGGCCAGACCCCATAGCATTCACATTCTGGGTGATTTCAATCCAAATGTCTTTTTTGTTTTTGTTAGTCAGCTCCTGTCACAAGTGTGGCGTAGTGTAGATAGATGAAAGGAGGGAGACCGAGCAGGAGTGGTGGTTACCAGGTTTATTCAATAATGCCTGGTTCCAGACTTTCTCCAACAGGACCGTGAACATAAGGATAATGCAAACGTAATGGACATACTATGCTGTGCTCTTCACAGTGGCACAGGATGCTTTAGTACTCTAGGCAGACGGTTACAAACATATGACACAATATGATCTAAAATGTGGCGAGGGCACGAAGTAGAGAGTCTTCACCATTTGTGGACAGACCAGAGAACACACAAAATCCAGAATCAAGAGTCGCAAACATCACATATCAGCACACGTAACTTAATACAGATAATTAATGCCCAGCCCCATTCTCTCGCCCATCCAGTGTCTATATAGAACAACTAATTGAACACGGCTGCATGTAATAATGAATTAGATATACAAGTACCAGCCTAACCTAAACCAATACCTATCTTCGCACTGGCTAGACGAGGGAGCGGTGCACACACACACCTTAAAGACATGAAAAGTACACAAATCTACAGTACAATGCAAAGCATTGGCACACATATTACATGAAATAAACAATAATATAATGAGTCCAAGTCTCAGTTCATGTTCATTCCAGCCCTCACCTACGTCAACCGAAAGGGGAGACACAGCATCAACATCCAATTAGTGGGTGCATCCTAAACTGGATCTGTCCACGTAGGGGCGCCGTATAGGGGGGAAAGTTAGGACAATTCCAAGGGCACGTGACTGACAGGGGCCCAAAAAAATAGGTAAAAACTACAACAGCTCCGCAAAGGGGGCCCAATTAGATTTTTGTCATGGGGCCCAAAATTCCGGGCAGCGCCCCTGTGTCCACAATTCCCATATCCTGAGGGAGAGCATTCTATACAGAGAGCTCCAAACCAACCGACTGGATGGCATAATATTATTATTGTCTATCCACTTCTACCATGGCTGATGACCCCCCCTTTCTTGCAGCAAACACACCTGAGCAAGCACGCTACAACACTGCTCATTGCTAAACAAGATGTGCAGTTGAACAATTAAATGGAGTCCTGAAAAGGTGCTTTGCATGTCTTAATACTTGCCTGTACTGTCCTGCACAACATCTCTACCAGGGGCAATGTCCCTCTCTGTGATGACATTCATGATACACCTGTGCCTGTGGAAGACCCAGACCAATCTCCTGCATGCTCTGAGAATGAAGGAATGACTAGATGTGCAATAAGGGATGCAATTGTTAGAAACTACTTTTGACTGGTTCACATCTGATTGTTTCATTGTAATTCATGTATAGTTTAAATGAAATACCTTATTTAATATTGACAGCTGCTTGGGTTATTATTGTATGGGGACAAAATCCTTTTTTATAATTTTTTATTTTACTGAAAGTCTTACTAGGTGGCTTAATAGACGATGTCTACTTTATCACTGTAACGTTTAAACAAATCAAGTGCAAAATATAAATACATTTTTAAATACTACATGACACAAATGTTGTATTATTTTACCAATTTTACATTTTGCTTCTGAAATCCACTCTAAATCCACCCTTCTGTTGGGATCAGGATAATTCAGATTTTTTGAATCAGAGGTATCCCAATCCCACTAAAAGTTTTAGAACACATACTGAAGGTTTGATCCAGATCAAAGATTGGATTAGGTGATCTAATCTGATTTCAGAATCCTTTTTCCTTTTGAACAATCCATTTTCAAGATTTAATCCAATCCGATAACAGAAATCCGATCAGATTACTTCTGAACAACTGGGCCCTGGAGAGCTGGATCGCTGGATTGGTAGAGGCGTAGGAGGAGTCGTGAGAATTGCAAACAGCTGAACGTTTGTACATTTTGACAATAAACCTGATTTGCAACGAGGGTTGAATCATTTTGATTGCAACTGTGTAGTACCAATAATAGTAACAATAGGCAGTGACGCAGCTATGGCAAAATGGCTTGTTGGTTGAACCCAACACAAACAAGAGACTAGCACTAAATTTGGCATAACCAACAATACAATGAATGTAGAAAATAGGCACTTCTACGAAGAACACAAAACCTCACGAAAGAGCTCTTGTATATTGAGTAATGAAACACATGGACAGACACACGTAACAGGTAAACAATATG
>JACXGM010006824.1:0-14612 GCA_016801145.1 Umbra pygmaea | reverse complement strand
TGTGGGTGTGGCTAGTGGGCTTGGCTTGTGCATTTGTGGGTGTGGTCTGTGGGCTTGTGGGTGTGTTCCATGGGTGTGGCAGGAGAAAAAGTGTATTAGAAAAATTTATTAGAGAAAGCCAAAGAGTGACAACGGGAGAGAACGGGTGGGTTTGAAACAGAGCGAGTGTGTGGTTGTGCCCACCTGCTTGTGTGGTAGGGAAGGAGAGTGAGGGCGAGAAGATGCGGAGACTCCTCCAGACCCTCCCGTTGAGCTGCCTTGTCAGACTCTCCTGTCAGCCCTTCTTGGAGGAGGCCTCCTTCTTACTCTGAGCCCTCGCATCACCTTTCAGCTGAGTTCCTCTGCATGAAGACCCCTGACATCGGTGATGTGATGAATAAATTTGAAGTCCTTGGCATCGTTGGCGAGGGTGAGTTGATTATCTTTATCTTCTTACTGGCGTTTGTGCTGTGAAAGGTAACGCATACACCATTGTTTTGTGTGTTTTTGATGCTTGGTCAAAATCTGATAGCCAAGCATGTTTCCCCAGCTTCTTGATCTTTGCTATTGCATCACGGCTGTGATTAAAATCTATGACATGAATCAAAATGGACCATTAAGGTACAGAAAATGTAAATGTGGCCTCCTGTGTGGTATAGTGGTCTGCAGTGATCTAAGTTGCTGTCTCAGAGACTACTACAGTGCATCACCAGGGTTTGCCAGGGTTAGAATCCTTGCCGTGGGTTTTCCAGCTAGTCCTGGGATGTCTGTTAGGGACAGCGCAAATTGGTACATCGTTAGAGGAAGCATGTAATTCATCTTCGACCACCTGAGAAGTTGCCTTGAAGACAAGGCTTAAGGTGGGTAGATCCCTGTTGGATTAAAATATCTGCATGTTTGTGAATTTACAAAACGTCAAAACAGGAGCATAACAGAGTTGCTGACATAATTTTCTTAAAAGGGGAATTGGTCATGAGAAATTGAGTAGGGAGAAAAAGGAGGGAACCCCCCCCCCCTATTTTTTTAATATGTCCAAAACCACTATTCCTGAAACTAAAGATTTATCCTTATTCCGATGAGTTCACAATGTTCTAAATTCTGTACATTAGCAAATTAAACAGAGGCATAAATGTCTTACAATTACAGTGTTCTCGGGCTATGCTTTGTGGCTGATGTGCCAATGCAATACTTACAGAAACCTTAGCCAAACAGGGAACATTACACTCATTGATCAGTTGCAAGACTCATGAAGTTGTGTCATTACCTTTTAATTACTTTTCAACCCTTGAACTATGCACTTTTACTTGTAATCAACCTTCATTTCATGTCTACTTGTTTCCAACCGTCATTTCATGTTTACTTGTGTCCAACCATCATTTCATGTCAACATCCATGTGTGCCTTAATGACCTAGATGGAAGAAAATGTGTAATAATCTTATATAATAGTTCACTTAAGTGTCTGCATTTGTGGTTGACTGGCTGGCTGGAGCCTCAGGGTTGCTGGACAACAGAGCGGTGTCAGCGGTCCTCTCCCAAGTCAAGGAGAGAAGCTCTGAGCTTCGCTATAATGACTGAGCACACCCCTGTCCCTGGTTGCTCAAGTAGTCCCCTCTCTAATGTGATTCAACACAGGACCATTTGAGTCATTTGATTGCCTTTTCTTAACCCAGGATTGAGTTAGAGTTGTAGGCCGCCTTTCCTTCAGGACGATATCTTATTCTGTATGGCCAAGTATCTTTACTGTGTGAAGAAGGACCATCGTCATACACGTTGTTGTGCCCTTGTTACCCTATCCCACCAGGTTTGACAGCAAAACAAATGAAACTCCAGACATCTCAGGAAGTGAGGTCACAACAGATGAAACAACAGTAGAAGAATATAATAATGGCAGAGCTCTGCATTCTTCCATTAAAGCAGTCTTTAGTTGGGGACACAGGAGCAAACTTTCTAATCATAGTTTTTGAGTATAGGGTTGGCATCCAGGGACTCTCCATACATTAATACATATAAAATATAAAGGTGAAGTTTTGTTTATTTTGTCACGTGTACAAGAGACGCAGATGTAAACACATGTACTGTGAATATCTTGTGCCACGGCTCAGCAATGCAGGAATAATAGTAAAAACATTAAAACCAGCAACAATAAGATATAAGGGGTAACAGGAGAGTAATAAACTACAACAGATACAGCTGTGCTCAAAAGTTTAAATACCTCTGGAGAATTGTTAATAGATGTACCATTTATAAAGAAAACATGAGTGAGCAGGCAAAACCATTTTTTTTAAATTCCTCATGGGATTCATATTCAACTGTAGCTCATAACAGAGTAGCACAATCATAATACAAAACATGGCAACAAAGAAAATAATAATATGACCCCTGTTCAAAAGTATGCATACCCTCAGTTCTCAATAAGGTTTATCATCAATGACAGCATGCAGTTGTTTGTGATGCAGTAGTTGTCTATGAGGCTCCAAATTCTTGCAGGTGGTATAGCTGCCCATTCGTCTTGGCAAAATGCATCCAGGTCATGCAAAGTCTTTGGTCGTCTTGCGTGATCCACACGTTTGAGATCTCCCCAGAGTGGCTCGATGATATTAAGGTCAGGAGACTGTGATGGCCACTCAAAAACCTTCACCTTTTTCTCTTATATGCTGGAAAGTCCAAGAGCGTCCCAGATGCAGCTTTCATGCAGAAGAATGCAAATTGACTGCCAATATTTTCCGATAACATCCTGCATTCATCTTGCCATACATATTCACAAGGTTTTAGAGCTCACACACCCCCAAAACATCAGTGAGCCACCACCATGCTTCAGAGTTGGGATGGTATTCTTTTCACTGTAGGACTTGTTGACACCTCTCCAAATATAGCGCTTATGGTTGTGGTCTCGTCTCTCCAAATTAAAGTGTGCCAGAAGCTGTGAGTCATGTCAAGGTGTTGTTGGGCATATTGTAACCAGGCTTTTTTGTGGCACTCTCACAGTAAAGGCTTCTTTCTGGCAACTCGACCATACTGCTCATTGTTGTTCAAGTATTGTCATATTGTGCTCCTTGAAACAACCACACAGAGAAGCCTGTATGGTTTTTCTTTGTATTCCAAACAATTCTTCTGGCCGTTTTGGCTGAAATCTTTTTTGGTCTACCTGACCTTGACTTGGTATCAAGAGATCTCTAAATCTTCCACTTCTTAATAAGTGATTGAATATTACTGACTGGCATTTGCAAGGCTTTGGATATCTTTGTATATCCTTTTCCAACTTTATGCAGTGCCTGTACCTTATTACGCAGGTCTTTTGACAGTTCTTTTCTGCTTCCCATGGCTCAGTATCTAGCCTGCTCAGTCCTCCACATGAGAGCTAACAAACTCATTGAGTATTTATACACAAACACTAATTGCAATTGAAAATGCCACAGGTGTGTGAAATTAACTTTTAATCGCCATTTTAAGCTGTTGTGTGTCACCTTGTGTATCTTTAACAAGGCCAAACATTCAAGGGTATGTAAACTTTTGATCAGGGCCATTTGTGTGATTTCGGTATGTTTCACAAAAGAGCCAAACATGATCACTATCCTTACATTACAATCAGGTGTTTTGCATGAACAGTCGTATTGTAAAAATAAATGCTGACATTTCACAATTTCTGCCAGAGTATGTAAACTTAAGAGCACAACTGTACATTTAAACAATACCCTCTGAATCGTATAATGAGTAAACCATGTTAGACCAATATTTAAACCAATCAATAAGTAGTATTTCTGAATGATAATGTGCAACATTTGCACATTATCATACATTCATTAGTACAGTATGTGGACACCTCTACTAATGGTGGCGGAGGAATAATGGTCTGGGGCTGTTTTTCAGGGGTTGGGCTCAGCTCCTTAGTTAATTTGAACCAGTATCTTACAGGAGGAACATTATCATGCAGCAATAGTAAATAATAATGTTGATTAGAATTATAAAAATGTGTTTTGTCTGGTCTGAGAAATAGTTTTTTTGAGGCAAATAAAGTATGACTTTCTTGTGTGGAAATTAATAACATTCAAGGCCTCTTAAAAATTGAATAATACACTTACCTCTAATATACTGCACATAACTCTATGAATGTTCATCTGTTAAAGAAGATTCCTTCAACTAAACAATTATCAAATTAAGATTTGCCATCTTTAACTGTTAATGATGGGAATTCCAAACATAAAACATTTGTAAAGTTACATCTAACAAAGGATGCTCTTCTCTCTCCAGGAGCCTATGGGGTTGTCCTGAAGTGCAGGCACAAGGTAAGGTCATGACGTCTTCACGGATGGTTCATTCTAGGATCATTGGGAGTATACTGACCTTTTATTCTAGAAATGTTGGGTGTTTACTGAAAGTTAATTCTACAATAATTTGGTCTTCACTGACAGTTTATTCTAGAATCATTGGGTCTTTACTGACAGTTTATTCTAGAATTGTTGGGTGTTCACTGACAGTTTATTCTAGAATCATTGGGTCTTCACTGACAGTTTATTTTAGAATTGTTGGGTGTTCACTGACAGTTTATTCTAGAATCATTGGGTCTTTACTGACAGTTTATTCTAGAATTGTTGGGTGTTCACTGACAGTTTATTCTAGAATCATTGGGTTTTACTGACAGTTAATTCTAGAATCATTGTGTCTGACCCGACGTAATCCACATCTTAAAAAGGAGATTTATGCAAATCAAATCAATTTTATAAGCCCTTTTTACAACAGCAGTTGTCATGAATTGCTTTGACAGACATCTGTCCTGAAAACCCAATGAGCAAGCAACAACAGGTGATGCATGGTGGCTAGGGAATCTCCCTAGTAGGTGGAACCTTGAATGAAACCTAGAGAGGGGTTTGACTCACGGTGGTGGCCAGTCCTCTTCAGGTTGTATCAATCTAAAAATTACATGACCTATTTTTATTAAGGCCACATCGTGTGTCAGTGTTCCATTATTGTCCATAAACAGAGATAGAAATTGGTGGGCCGTGACCACAGTCTTTGTGTAGCATCAACACAGTTTGGTGATTTTGGGTAGGGACAAAGGGATGTGCTCTCAAAAGGTACAGCTGGAGTTGCCAGGCAGAAACATGATCACCAACAGCAGTAATGTGGGCACCAACAGAGCGAGGTGGGCACAAGACAAAGACAGGAAGGAGTCATTAGGCCATGTGGTCCTGAGGCATGTTCTAAGGGTTTGGGTCCTCCTAGGATCAACATGACATAAGAAACATTACAATGGGAATTCCTAAGGTCTAGTGAATTGATATAAATCTGAAAGTACAGAATGACCCTATTCCCCAGCACATAAAATATTGCAACACAACATCTTGGGACTGAGATGGTGGGGTGTGGAGACGTGGCCCTGCACAAAGAAAACCTTGGGCAGGTCCAAACAGGCATGATTTAGACCCACCCACATTAGCAAAGCCACACCACCAGGTACATCAATAGACCGCAACCACCCTTGAAGGAGGTTTGAGTACAGGCCACAAAATGTATTCCCATCCCACAAGTGTAGGGATCATGGAGCAACACGAGCAGGCCAGTGGCTCGGAACATGAGGATATCCTAGTGGAGAGAGGGGAGCCTACCAGGCAAGCCAGCATCGGTGGTTCATTTTTTTGCCACTGTTTACTTTTAGCCCCCTGGGCCAGACTGCATTTTATCATAGTACTTACTGAAGAGATGGGTCTTCAGCATACACTTAAATGTGGAGACTGAGTCTGCGTCTCTCACATGGGTTGGCAGATCATTACACCAATACGGAGCTCTACAGTTGTGGTCAAAAGTTTTGAGAAGAAAGTCCAGCAAGCGCCAGGACTGTCTCCTGAAGTTGATTCAGCTGCGGGATCAGGGCACCACCAGTGCAGAGCTTGCTCCTAAAGTTGATTCAGCTGAGGGATCAGGGCACCACCAGTGCAGAGCTTGCTCCTAAAGTTGATTCAACTGCGGGATCGGGGCACCACCAGTGCAGAGCTTGCTCCTAAAGTTGATTCAGCTGCGGGATCGGGGCACCACCAGTGCAGAGCTTGCTCCTAAAGTTGATTCAACTGCGGGATCGGGGCACCACCAGTGCAGAGCATGAAAGGCAGCAGGCAGAAGAATGCAAGAATGGGCTGCCATCAGTCAGGATGTGGCACGGAAGTTAACTGACATGCCAGGCGGATTGCAGAGGTCTTTGAAGAGAAGGGTCAACAATGCAAATATTCACTCTTTGCATAAACTTAATGTAATTGTCAATAAAAGCCTTTGACACTTGTGGAATGCTTTTAATTATACTTCAGTATACCATACTACTGACATAAAGATCTAAGAACACTGAAGAAGCAAACAAATCAGACAGATAAGGGGAAAGTCTGTGTTGTGCATTGTAAGTTAACAGAAAATTTGAAATCAGCCCTAGCCTTAATTGGCAGCCAGTGTAGAGAGAATATAATTGGGGTAATATGTTGTGATTCTTTGGATCCAGTAAACTTTCTGGCCGCCACTTAAATAACCCCCAAAAAAATTAAGGGTCTTATTTGGGTAGACAGAAAAGAGAGCATTGCAATAATCAAATCTTGAGGTACAGATGTCACACGATGAAGTGCTGTTCATACCGTGTCAACAATCAGTGCATTTAGATGCCAATAAATGGTCTACAGCTTACTCGTCGCTGGGTGGTGCTAGACCACTTAAAAATAACAGTAGGTTTGTCATATGACCTCTTGAAGCCGCTCCCTTAAAACATCAGTTATTTTTTTTCACGGAAACCTTCACAACCGATATGGTTTAGCGGTCAAGTTTGGTCGTGATTACTGTACACCCTCAATGTGGTGAGTTGTGAGTTCTAATCCCTGCAAAGGTAAATCCTATTTTCTCTCAAGTCTTTTTAGAGGACGCATTCAAATTGATATTGTAATTGTAATCATACCTAAACAGTGATCAATTCAATAAAAACTCACCCTAGAGTATCACTTCTGTGAATAATCATCTATATTTGCGAATAATCCATGTAACTACGTATGTAGTAAGGTGATTGCATTCCACTGATTTCATGGGTGTAATCACAAACCACCCATGTGCTTGCTTGATTGCTTGATGGCCAGATCAACTTTGATACTGTAAGTAGACGATCAATCAGGCTCTGATACCGTCTATATTCTCCTCAATTGACTCCCTTAAAAACGTCACCAGACCTTTTTCCCATGACTTACAGTAAGAAAGATTGCTTAGTGAACAACATCTCTCGTCTCGAACAATATATGGCAGGCAAAAAGATGCAACAATATACGTCAGGTAAGCAACTGGTTCTTCAGGGCATTCCCGGGGATTCCCGTATACGTCACAACGCTATCTTGTCTACATGAGGAGAATCACGAACATACGGCTTAATAGCCAGCACGCCCACTTCTCCACCTTCCCCAGTGGGTGATCATCAGGCAGTCATTGGCCCTCATTTATCAACTGCGTATGACCTAAAACAGGCGTAGGACGGGCGTACGCCGATTCCTACACAAAGCAAGGCATTTATCAAGTTGAATGTGAGCATATACTGCGAATAAAATCTCACGCCTGTTCTGACTCGTGTACGCAAGTTCTCCAGTGTGACTAGCAGTGTTCATGGTATAACTACTCGGTTCAGTGAAATGTTGTACCAGCGATCATGGACAGGTCTGGTATATCAGAGCCAACCATAGTCGAAGTATGCCAGCAGTTTTGGAGGCTATCAAGTCCCTTTCTGCTAGGTATATTCAATTTCCATATGATGATGCTCAGCAAACTGTGATTAAAAGACAATTTTATGAGATTTCCAGGTTTCCAAATGTGATTGGGGCAATTAATTGTACTGCTTTTGTAGCCACCATCCATGAATGATTATGCATTTATCAATCGCAAAAACTTTAATTGAATCAACTTTCAGATCATATGTGATGACAGGATTTTTGTTCAGAATATGGTAGCCTCCTCGGTGAGTTATGCCCTCGTACAATCATTATAACACCCCTTGCAAACCCCTAAACGAGCAGGAACGCAGGTTCCACAGTGCGGACACATGCAAACAAACCAGAGTGGAGAGATGTATAGGTTTGCTTAAGGGCATGCGACTCTGTCTTGGTCTAGCATGAAGGGGGGACTCAGCTATACACCCCAGAGCAGGCCTGCAACATAATTATGGCATGCACGGTTTTCCAAAATATTGCGCTGGAGAACGGGGTCCCATAAATAGCCACCATTGGGAGCTCTACGAAGGAGACAGGATCTAATTCTGCACTTCTAAGATAGTAAGTGCTATCTTTGGGTAAGCAAGCTACTTAAAAAAATACAATGTGGAATGTTTAGTGAAAATAATTTATTTATTTGATATGCACTTCAGGTTTTCGTTTATCGCTTTCAATGACCTTAGCAGTAACCTCAGTCCACACTGCATTTTTCCTTGATCCATTGATGCCTGATTTTAAGCTTTGAAATAAAACCAAGCTGTTGGCCTGCACCTGAGACCTTAGAGAAATGCCTTTTCTTTGCTGGATGTCGCTTATAAATGATATTTGATAAATGAGGGCCTCATTTGATAAATGAGGGCCATTTTCTTTAAATAGCTACCAAATTGTTTTTATAAACAGACTTACTCTCTGTAACCAGAAGCATAACGAAATGCTAACTTGTTGAAAAGGAATCACAGCAGGAAAATATAAAAATAGTAACAACATCTTTACTTGTACAACCAATCTTTATTGGTAATTCATAATGACATTGCTGGTATTAGCTCAATATCCATCATTACAATTATTACAAAACGTAATCCCATCTAAAATTTGTATGCCTGTTTCATCTTGTGTCGGCTGACTGATCTTCTATAATATTGCTGATGTAACACTTGAGGTAACAACAGCATGGATTAACATTTCAGCATAATTTTCTTGGCATTAACTTTAGAATTTCTGCAATGTTCCCGGAGATGTAAAAACGCTGCTCTTAGATATGTTTTACATATTCATCAAAAGAGAGATCTGGGTCCAAGTGTAACACTGAGGTCTTTTAATTTGTTTTCTGATATGACTGTACAACCATCTATGTTAATTTCTAGATTCGACAGCAGGAGTCATTGTTTTTTTGGCACCAAAAATTAGCATTTCTGTTTTATCTGAATTTAGAAGTAAATCATTTTCTGTCATCCACTCCTTTATTTCTGAAACACAGGCTTCCAGGGTGTGCAATTTTGGGGCTTTGCCTTTTTCATTGAAACATACAGCTCTGTGTCATCAGCATAGCAGTAAAAATGGACATTGTGTTTCGGGATGACATCACCAAGATGGCTTTCATAACAATAGCGGTCTCAAAACAGAATCTTGAGGAACACCAAAGCATACCCTTGATTTTTTTATGCAGGAGAATCCATTGGCAGACAAAATCCCACACTTGTGGGTGATGAATTTCATTCCTCTAATGTGTTGTGTGCCAAAATATAATGGTGGTTGTTGTATGTTACTGCACTTTCTCTGTGAATTATCACCTGTGAAATGTCACTGTGATTTCATGTGTGGCTACTTGACCAGGACTGTTGTGATAGCCAGAATTCCTTGGTACCACAGAATCCTCTCACTTGCTGCATGGAAATAATTTAGTTTATTATTGACCCTGGCAGGAGGAGAAACAGAATCAATGACAAACAGTAGCACTATTGGCAGGGTTCCAAATTAGCACAATTTACCAGCCAAATGCTGGTAAAATGTGCAGGTGGCTGGTATATTTGCTTCACTCACCAGCCAAAAAAACAATAGTAATCTATTGAGAGGCTGGTAAAATTTGAACATTCACTAGCCATTTGGCTGGTGGATTAAAAAGTTAATTTTGAACCCTGACTGTTAGTAATGTGTCTATTTAACACACTGCCTTCGTCAACTCGGCATCATATTGATTGATTTGGCTATAGCCAAGCATGTATTAAAAATCTCTTATCTGTTAAATAGGTCTGTGTTGAAACTATTTGGAGCAAAGAGAATGCTAGTATGTGAACAAGTTGGCTTAATTTTCTTTGTGTAGTTCACTTCTTTTGACCAGGGCCCATAAGATGCAATTTAAAAAGCTTTAGCCTCAGAATGGAGATTCATTCAATTAATTCAATTCAAGTCAACATTAACCAGTGGGAAAAATTTCACACAATGGTTTCAATAGAAATTAGGTTAAATATTTTGTGTTTCCTACATTATAGAACATATGTTCCAGTTCCAGTAGCACCTTATGTTAATTGCCTTTATGCTATTGTTGTCCAATAGCCTCTCAGAAAGCTGTTACTGTATAAAGTGTGTTTTTGACCAATGTCTTCTCTATGTAGCGTTATTGCAGATTGATCAGATTAATGGAAATTCCATGGAAATTGTTTTCTGCTAATTTTTTTGTTGTTGAAAAAACGAAGTCATATATACTGGCTTCTGTATTGTGTGTGTATACTGTATTGTGTTATAAATTGTCAAGTTTACGAAACTGTGAAAAGTTACAGTTACTGCAAAAATGCAGTGACCGCCATCAACAGCTTAGTTGCTTCCATTTAATCTTAATAATAAGCTATCTTAGCATTAATGGGTAAAATGTTCACCTTCTGGAGCTTTAATATGAATGTTAATAGAAATCAAAAACAATTTAATTAACGTTAAGATTGTAGGTCAAAAGTTATTATGATGAGATGAAGGGCTGACGAGTTGGAGAGATGGAGGGATGGAGAGATGGAGGGATGGAGAGATGGAGGGGTAGAGAGATGGAGGGATAGAGAGATGGAGGGATAGAGAGATGGAGAGATGGAGGGATGGAGAGATGGAGGGATGGAGAGATGGAGGGATAGAGAGATGGAAGGATGGAGAGATGGAGGGATAGAGAGATGGAGGGATAGAGAGGTGGAGGGATAGAGATATGGAGGGATAGAGAGGTGGAGGGATAGAGAGATGAAGGGATAGAGAGATGGAGGGATGGAGAGATGGAGAGAGAGGGATGATTGGATTAAAAAATGGACTGATGAATGGATGAAAGATAAAGGGATGGAGGGATAGAGAGATGGAAGGATGGAGAGATGGAGGGATATGAAGATGAGGGATAGAGAGATGGAGGGATGGAGAGATGGAGGGATGGAGAGATTGAGAGAGAGGGATGATTGGATAAAAAAATGGACTGATGAATGGATGAAAGATAAAGGGATGGAGGGATAAAGAGAGGTTGGGATAGGGAGTTGGAGAGATGTGGGGATATAGAGATGGAGGAAGAGAGAGATGGAGAGAGAGGGAT
Organism: Umbra pygmaea; assembly: GCA_016801145.1. Lineage (NCBI taxonomy): Eukaryota > Metazoa > Chordata > Actinopteri > Esociformes > Umbridae > Umbra > Umbra pygmaea. Next base: position 3,364 of record JACXGM010006824.1, on the reverse strand, counting down.
GGAGGGAATGAGGGGTAGAAAGATGGAGATGGATGGATAGAGAGTTGGAGGCATAGAGCGATGAAGGGATAGAGAGATAAGGGATAGAGAGATGGAGGGATGGAGAAATGGAGGAATAGAGTGATAGAGAGAAGAGGGATAGAGAGATGAGGGATAGAGATATGGAGGGATGGAGAAATGTAGGAATAGAGTGATAAAGAGATGGAGGGATAGATAGATGGAGGGATAGAGAGATGACACTCCTTCCTGTCATGGTCTCATGTGTTGGGGTGTTGGTGAGTTATTCCTGGCTATGCTAGACAGCAGAAGCGACATCCTGTGTCTTTTCATGTGTCTCTTCCACTCCCAGACACGTTTGCACAGTCGATCAAAGCTGTGAATGCTTGTTTTCCAGATCTAGAAAACCAAACTTGTCTCAACTCTGGGCATGGCTTTAGACTCATAACTCATTGCAGATATTTCTGTTATTGTGTGGGGGGCTGAAAGTAAGATGCTCTGTGTTTCAGTTTGTGACCAATCTGAGAAGAACTACAGTTTCTAATGTTGCATACAGGAATATTATAAAGGTGTCTCATCAGTTAAGTTGTAACAAGTTTTACATGTAAACTACTGGCAAACACTTGTTGTGTTATGATCATTGTGAATGGATAAATGTTTTATTATTTGATCTGGAGTAATCTATTTTCCTTGACAGAATAAATGCAGAGATTTATTTGATAATAAAAAAGTTGTGCTAAACTAACACTGGGATAGTCATAGATACAGTTCTGCTCAAAAGTTTGCATTCCCCTGGAGAATTGGTAATAGACGTAACAATCAGTAATAGATATACCAAAGCAGAGCTGGAGGCTGATGGGGGGTCATGGTCAATTTCCCTGGAGGAGGTCACTGAGGTAGTCAAACAACTCCACAGTGGCAAACTCCACCGGGGACTGGTGAGATCTATCCAGAAATGCTGAAAGCTTTGGGTGGGGAGGGGCTGTCTTGGTTGACACGTCTTTTCAATATTGCGTGGGAGTCTGGGACAGTGCCAAAGGAGTGGCAGACTGGGGTGGTGGTTCCCCTGTTCAAAAAGGGGGACCAGAGTGTGTGTGCCAATTACAGGGGTATCACACTTCTCAGCCTCCCTGGTAATATCTACTCCAAGGTGCTGGAAAGAAGGGTTCGGCCAATAGTCAAACCTCAGATTGAAGAGGAACAATGCAGAGTTTGTCTTGGCCGTGGAACGACGGACCAGCTCTTTACTCTTGCAAGGATCCTTGGAGGGGGCCTGGGAGTATGCCCATCCAGTCTACATGTGTTTTGTGGATCTGAAGAAGGCGTATGACCGGGTTCCCTTGGAGATAATGTGGTAGGTGCTGCGGGAGTATAGGGTGAGATACGCTCAAAGCGAGAGCTGTGTTTGGGTTCTTAGCAGTAAATCAGATTAATTCCCGAGAGGGGTTGGCCTCCGCCAGGGCTGCGCTTTATCATCAATCCTGTTTGTGATATTCATGGACAGGATATCGAGGCCTAGTCCTGGTGGAGAGGGATTGCAGTTCGGTGGGTGCTTTTTGCAGATGACGTGGTCCTGATGGCATCATCGGTCAGTGACTCACTGAATCGGTTCGCAGCCGAGTGTGAAGCGGCTGGGATTAGGATTAGCACCTCTAAATCTAGTCAGGAGACTGGTGTAGCACTCCTGCTGACTGGGCATGTGGGGTGGCAGACTGTTCAGGAGCCTGGTTTAACATCCCCGCTGGCTGGGCAGGAGGAGTGGCTGGTTGGTCAGAAGCCTCCTCGGATGCCCCTACCGAGTGATCCTTAGCTTATATGGGGCCGATGACTGGAGCGACTGGCGCAGGAGGGAGACACTCTCTAGCATAGGCTTGGGCAGTGTAGAAGAAAGAGACCTCATCAGCTGGGAGCAGCCCTCAGAAGTGTGGACATATCACTGCAGCCTGCGAACAGCGATAGAGCTCTGCCCCCCTACTCTGCAGCCAAGTTTTTTGGCCCCTTGACCCCTAACGATGCACCAGCTGCAGATGAGTCCCCCACTGATCCTCCTGCTGCTGTAAGAACACCCCGGGGGTGCGCCATCACCAGTAGCCGAGACATCCGGGGAAACGTCAGCAGCTGCCAGCCTGCAGCTGTTGCGGATCTCTCCGGGGGTTCTGCGGCAGCAGTTGTGCCCCCCAAGTAGAAGGGGGCTTCAGCAGAGACAACCAGGGTACACCGCAGTCTGCTGCTGCCACGGAGAGCTCCAAGGGGCTTCTACCACCTCGGATAAAGACCACCAGGGTTCCTCATCAACTGGCGGATGCCGCAGTGCTCACCGGAGCTCTGGGGTCCAGCCAGAGACCTCCGGGGTCCAGCCTACGACAACAGAGATCACCGGGTCAACATCAAGGGGTTGTTTCCCTCCCTTTCAGTAATTTATTTGTGGCACCGGGGTTGCCCGTCAGGGGCCAAGCCTTAGGGGGGAGATTCTGTCACGGTCTCATTTTGGGGATCGGACATTTATGTATGTTATTTTGGGTTAAGTCTGGTGTGAATTGTTGCGTTATTTTACAGAGTCTGTTTATTATTTTAACAAAATGTAGGGTTGTCACAATGTCCATAGTCTTTGTACCTGTTCTGTGTCACTTCAGGGTGGTTTCTCTCCTGTGTGTTTTGTTTTCCCTCTCTTTGTATCACATGATCCCCTCACATGGTTTGATTATCCAATCGGTTCAGTTGTTTAGTCCTCACCTGCACATTCTCCCCTCATTAGTTGAGTATTTAGTTCTGAGTATTTGTTAGTTCAGTGTGGTTCATTGTTCTTGTCCAGGTATGTGGTTGTTCTTGTTCCTTGGAGTAATGTCTTGTAGTTGTTCTTATGTTTAGGGTAGTGTTGGTCATATGTTTAATGTAAAGATGTATATGGTGTTCTTCGTAGTATGTTTAGCAAGTCTGTTCGTGTGTTTAGTGTAGTGTTGTGATCTATTGTTGTCATATGTTTCTATACATTGGTTAGTCTTAAGTCTTCATTTTGTTCTGTTTTTGTTCTTGTCCAGTTCCTCCTTGTTGATTAAAATAAATAGGTTTGCTGAGGACGCGCCTGCCTCCTATTATATTGGAACCATGACAAGGGTAAAGTGCCTTGCTCAAGGACACAGACATTTGGCATAGTTGGGAATTGAACCGGTAACCTTTTGACTACAAGTCTGACTCCCTAACAACTGAGCCATCTGCGCACCACTATCATGTCCTTAGACCTGTGTATTCAGGGAGCAGTGGTCCCTTATGTGACCACGTCAACAGCCCACCAGCCTACTACAGCCCTTTCTCAGCTTCAAGGCCACTAACACAACCCATGCACACACACATCGTACCAATGCAACCC
>JACXGM010006823.1:6455-32050 GCA_016801145.1 Umbra pygmaea | reverse complement strand
AGAGAGAGAGAGAGAGAGAGAGAGAGACAGAGAGAGACAGAGAGGCAAAATGATAGCAATGCATAGAGAGCCAAAGATGTTTGAGGACACGTCTGAAGGAGATTAAGGGTAAATGTTTTTAATAACACAAGGACATTGCATCTTTCTCTGATCAATAAGCACTGCCACTCCACAACGTCCACACGGAAATATTAAGGTGACTGCTAATGGCGGCTGAGACATTTGTTGGACATAGGCCTCGTAGCCAACAAAAAGTATGATGTCATCCCATCTCCACTCCCACACTGACATGATCACCTTCATTCCAACTGTGCCCACCACTTTCTGTGGTCTTACACAACAAGAAGTTTATCTTAAGTAGGCAGGCAAGTGTTTTGACTATGTGACTAAGGCCCAAAAGGCTGTTCTGTTATTATGGGATGATAAGGGGCACTATCTGCATTTCAGTGGATTTGGTAGCTACAGTTGGTTGATACCATTTCGACTCCTTTTGAAAACATACACACTTACTGGTTACTACCCGACAGAAGACCAAAGATACACACATGGACAGTAAAACAAAGGAAAGTTTGACCTTGTAGGGACTGCAGCATATTATCTGTCAACAGACCTAGTATACAAGTTCATAGAATCTCTAAAAATATATTAATATTTGGTTTAATATTTAAGTAATAAGATGCAAGGGGGTGTGGAATATGGCCAATATAACACAGCTAAGAGCTGTTCCTTGGCCCAAAACATTGTGGATTGTCTTGACAGAGCACTTACATTGGCAGCACACCACAGACCAACCCCTGAGATCTGTAAGTAATTAGCTCAGTAAAAATGTATCTGAAGTCATACATGCATATACTGAATGATGATTGGCTGATAGACATGGTATACTTAGCCAATAAACCACCCAGATTATAATTAATAATTTCCAATTATGTACTCTAAGATCAAATGTAGTTTTTTTCAGTGATTACATTTTTACATCATAAATATAAAGAAACAAATACTCCTTATCAATGTCTACATTATCAGAGGACCATGTTTGGATGAGTGCATCTAACAAAAGAATGATGTGATTCAGTCCAGGAGCTAAATGCTGCTACTCATGTCAGTGATACACCTGCATTAATATCCGGCCTAAATGTCGTACCAATTTAATACATCTGCCTGGAAACCTACTTTGCAGTTCTGGTAAGTACGTCTTGTTCAGTTATCATGTAACTAGCTAGCTAAACACACATTTCCCAGATTGCCCCTAAACCGTTAATGACTGAACAAGTCCTGTGTAGCCCAGCTGGTAGTGCACTCCACTTTCGACACAGGATCCTTGCGTTCAATTCCCACAGAGGACAAGGAAATCAATTATATGCACTTTAGTCACTGTGTTGCCCTCACTACACAACTGTGACATTTTGGAATGGGTGCCAAAGCACTTAAATGTGTTTTTTTTGTCATTCCAGGAAAGCAGCCCAAGACGACTCTCGTTACCAAAAAAATAATTTACTGCGACGTCAGTGTAATAATGTAGGATAAAGGAGGACATTCTTAGCAGACTGCATCATATGATGATTGGTCCTGGTTATCGGGAGGTCACATGACCAACAGCGTTGCCCCTGGACTCAGCCCCTCACAGCTCCAGCCTCCCTGTCCAATAGAAGTACTTAAAAACAGCAACAGCAAAACTGTTGCTCATCGACCGAACATCTCTCTTTCCCCTCCCCCGCTCTGTCACTGGCTCATTGGTTCTGGTCCTAGGCCCCGCCCTCTCCATCCAGACTGTCTAATGATGTTTATTGAATCAACAACAGACAAAAATTAACATTGATTCTATACTTATAAAAGCTTCAATGCTCAACTGTCATCCATGAGAGCTCGATCTAATGACAGACACCCTTACAATCAGGATGGAGATAATACTGGCTGACAGCGGAGCAGATCCACGGTGGTGGACACGCACTCAGTCGCTGTGTGTTCTACTATCACTTTCACATCTTTATTAGGCCGTAAATCCAAGCACACTTTTATGTGGGAATCAACGTAGGTTTATTGCCAATTACCAGAACAGCCATTGATCTGCACTCTTAAAACATTTGAAAGGGTGTGTATGTACATGGCAAAAAATAAATTATATATCTCCAGAAATTGGCCAAAGCAAGGCTAACAGACATGAAGGAGCACACACACACATACATAACCTTCTCCAAATCCCCCTGGCGTTTCCAGGACAGAGGGGCTTGGGTACCTCATTTACATAATGAGAAGACCAGCAGCCTACAGACATTCATTGAAAAGTTCACACACTAAAAAAGTTAATACTGCAGTGTTTTTGCTGTGTTTCGTGGAGAGGAAAAAAAAGGTTTTATTCAGATAAGATTGTTTCAATTCAATTCTCTACAAAAATAAAAACACATTCCACATTCTGCACATGGAATATGAAATCTTTCCAAATTAAACTGTGACAGGGTGTCTTTTCTATCTATTCTGCTCTCCACCCCCCCCCCACGCTCCAGCAGACAATCATAAACAGCATGGCCTTGTGGCCAGAGGGGGGGTGCCTTTAAATAAACCAATGACTAGCACTGCTCAAACAAAAGCTCCAGACATGACCAATGCAGGAAATAAACCAGAGAACAAGGCCCCCCCGTATGCACTGGGAGGGGTGAGGTCAGGTGGAGCAGGAGAAGAGGGGGTCTGTAGTCCCACACACCAGAGGTTCCCAAAGTGGGGTTTGTCTATATGGACGGTACTAAGGTAAAACTACATTTCACAAGTTACTTTAGCCAGTGTTGTGAGCTATTATCTCAGACAACAACACAAAAATAGTATACTATCAGGGTTTTAATCAGAAAATTCACAAAATAGGAAGTAGCCTATTTTAAAAAGTTTGAAGAAATGCCATAAAATCCTGCTCATGCATTTCCCAGACATACACACAAAACACACACAGCTCCACTTCGTCCAATCTTTCTATCTCTACAAGTTGTCTGACTCAGACATCCTAGTTACCTAATTAGTTCTAATTATCCATCTGGATTCATTTCCTGTCAAATGTTGAGCCATAAAACTGTTTTTCAGCATTGTACAGTAGTTAGCCTTGTTCATCGTTGTAATTCCATACGTGGTCTGGCCCCGAGCTGAGCTCTGCATTGTCTGTGAATATTATTGACCCTGCTTATTAACAGAGCGATCAAAAGAACAATAGAATGATGACGAGTGTTGGGGGATCAAACGGATAAGGAGATCCCTAATAGGCACACCCCTAAAATGACAATATGCAATATTGTCTGAGAGAAATTAAGCAAAAAAAGCGTAAAATTCTTTCGCCCCTCCCAACTGGTCTTGTCCAATTCCGGCTGAACACCTTGCCATGTCGCAACACCTTGGACAAATGAGGGATGGCAAGGGGCATGCATACGGTTCATCCAAACACATGTCACCGAGCCGGATGATTATTTTCCAACACAGAAGCCTATATACTGACAATGCGTGGGATGATTACGCTTACCGACTATAATTCCGTGATTGGCCACCTGTAAATTCAATCTCCACACAAGGAGTCACTGGGGAGCAACGTGGCAAGGTAGATAATTTGAATTATCTATCCCAAATCCCGGGCAGCGCTATGCCAATTTGCACTGCCTCGTGCTGGAGGGCTGGAGAAAGCCGGAGAACACATTGTCAGACTTGAACCAATTACTTTTTCATGACGAAAATGCTGATAATACTTGACTAGTATTAACAAAAGAGTGTAAGCATATTATGGTGGAATACCACCAACTCGTAAGGAAACATGAAAAAAAATGCATAACCGGGCTCATGTAAAAGGGGTGATAGTATCAGGTGCACAGCAGAGGAAGGGGGCATTGGAACGTGTTGCCACAAGTTTCCGTGAAGGTGCATTTGGGCAGGTGGCATCACTAAAGAACCTCAGCCTGTCCTGAGCATACCTAAAGAACCTCAGCCTGTCCTGAGCATACCTAAAGAACCTCAGCCTGTCCTGAGCATATTAGAGGTCGACCAATTGATAGGCTTGGCGATTAATTAGGACCGATTATGAGTTTTCAAAAGAATTATTAATCACATTTTTTCTCACCAATTATGGCCAATACTTTTTTTGGAGGAAGAACAACCTCTAGTGTTACATTTGAGTGAAAACTACAAGGAAACTATGTGCAGCCTGCCTATCTGTTGTGAGCTGCAACACCTGACACACGCTGCAGCAGAGCCATATATAGAGAGAGTATGGCCAACTAGGGAATCGAGTGTTCTGAGCTATTCCGTCATGCGATTGGTTCTGAGGTGGTCACATGTTTCATGGACTCCATGTTGGAGCCCAACATTCAGCTGATTCCCATTGACATAGTGCAGGGAATATTTGAAAATGTAATAAATTATTTTAAAAATGTCATAAATCACTGAAAAAATGCCCAACTGTTGCGCGTTTGGCTGCAATGAAAGACCAGGAAGGGGCAAAAAAATTTCAGAAAGGCGAAAAGTGAGGGAGCTGTGTGAAATTAATGTTTTTTAGGCTACAATAGTATGGAAAAGGTTTATCGATGTCTGTTAATAATAATAGTCTAACAATGCATTACATTACAATGTAGCACTAGTTACAGTTGCAATTTTCGCCATCCAGTTAGTTTAACCTGTCCTCGGCAATGGATGAATTACGAAATACGAAAGGTTACATCAGGACTCGGGAGACTGAAGAGAAAAAGGTAAACACTGCTCAGATACTTATTAGGCGACGTGTTCACTCACTACAAATAGCATTTTTTAGAGGCCCATTTACGATATAGAAGGTAAATATGCACTGGAATATTTCTGTAAGGGCCTTTTATATATTGACAAATGTTGATAATAACATGTATGTGCCTGTTAATCATGAAAATAAGCAACTTATTTCAAGATAGCATATTCGCCCCATAGAGTTACACTCTAGATTCATCTGACGATGGTATCCAATATGGCGCCCGTGATTTGGCCAAACTCTCTATATATATGGCTCTGCGCTGCAGCAACTAACGTCTTGAGGACGTTTTGTGTCTGCAGAGACGCCAGGGTGAGTTACTAGCTAGAATGAAACTGATATTTCAAGGGAGAGATTCAATCACTCATAATAGCTAGTTAGCCCCTCATGGTTGATATTAGGCTAGAGGTTCACAGTGCTTTTGTTCTGAGAACTAATCCCATTTTCTTATCAACCAAAACTTTTTTCTGTTCTGCTTTCCTCCAGATAGGGAGGCAATCAGGGAAAAGCGACCTATTTTAAATCGAAACTGCTACACAAAGTTTAACTCGTTTATAGCTATACAGCGTTACATTTAATAAATAACAAGGATTTATTCTTTATCATCAAATCAACCTACATTACATCAACATTGGGTAATGGCACCAAATAAGTGCTGGTTTAATTAATATGCCCATTCACTAACGCACAATCGTTGTGCACATAGGTATAACTTGTCAAACCATATACAGAAACGATACACGGAAGACATGTTTTTAACTTTCATATTTATTAAAAGACATTCATGTTAGCAGGCAATATACGGTAAGTCGCTAGTGTTCACAAACATGGTTCAAGTTTTTCTGACGTTGAATTTAACAGCAAATAATTAATAAAAACTAGAATTATTTTACTCAACTGCACGACAGCGGTGAAAAGAGAAAATAACTTTTCATTCTGACGCCTTCAGCAAGAGACTATTTATGAGGTTAAGTGAGATGGAAACTTATGTTTCTCAGTAACTGACTTTGTTAGATTTATATTAATTGTCATATTTGTATATTGATTAGAAGTTATTGCAGCTGGAAAAGAATAGTTTGATTCAAACTAGCGAATGACAGAGATCATCTTATTGCTGTCTCGAGAATCTAGCACATTTTACGACACCCACAAATTATATACAATATCTAGGAAATCAATGTTTTGTTTGAGATTAATATCCTGGATATTGTTAAGACTCCTGAGACATCCGGGAGACCTGAGATGTCTGAGACACCGTTATGAAGGTACATGTGGACTTTTTTTTAAACTAAACAAAATAGAACAGTATACCATACCCAAAAGCTTGTTTTAGAAATTATTTTATAGGAAATGTTATGTGAAATACAAATCTTACGTAGCCCTTCATTAACATATGATTTACTGCATAAATACAGTCATTTAAGTGTGAAAAAATTAAATCGGCCAATTAATCATCAGCTTTTTTGGTCTCCCAGTAATCGGTAATTGGTATCGGCCTTGAAAAATCATAATTGGTCGACCTCTAGAACATACCTAAAGATCCCCAGCCTGCTCTGTACTGAGCATACCTTAAGAACCCCAGCCTGCTCTGTACTGAGCATATTTAAAGAACCCCAGCCTGCCCTGTACTGAGCATATTTAAAGAACCCCAGCCTGCCCTGTACTGAGCATATTTAAAGAACCTCAGCCTGTCCTGAACATCATTAAAAAAGCCACCTGTTTCCACATAGCTGAAGAAAGCAGTCAAGAGGACCCAAGTCTGTTGGCTGTTGCTGCCTAACTACACAATAGTTCAAATATGGCCTATTGTCATATTTCTCCAACAGCATTTCAGTGTCCTGCTGTATCAAACACACACACACACACACACACCTTTCTATCATTGTGGGGACCAGAATGAATACCTTATTTTCCTTAAGTCCAACCCCAAAGTATCAAATTTGTCAGGACCAGATAAAATAAAAAAGCCTCGGTGACAAAACGTTCAGGTTTTACATTTGTGGGAAGGCTTCTGCTGACTACACGTCTATTAAAAACAGGATCTCACACATGCACTGGCACATGTATGCACGTACACTGAACCGTGGAGATGCAGCCCCCCCATGCCAATTGCAATAAAAACATCACTATGGCAACTGGGTTAAAGCATTCCTGACCCACACAAGTCCTGCCTTGTTAGGGGTCCTCCCAGAGGCTCAAAGTGGCTGACATCCATTCCTTAAGAAATTGTTTTCAAGGCCTTATTTAAAGCACATGAAACCCATGGTTATTAGATTGTAATCTAAGTTATATGAGAAAGACCTCAATGGCAAAATAAGCCCAGTCTAACTTATCCTAAAAGGATATATAAACTTTGTATCTATAGCAAGCCTTTCTTGACATAGCAGAAAACTGGAGACCTTGAATAAACTACAAAGCTGGACAGCTGATCCTGAAATAAGTCTACTATTGCCTAACCACTGCCCAACAAAAGCCACCTTAACAAAGCCAGAACCTTGTCTAAAAAGCTCTTCTGCTAAAAATATGTAAGCTATAACCAGAAGAGGGTTTACTTTTGAACTGGATAAACTAGTGTTTTCCATCATAAATATGTTAAAAACTTTGTGTTGTTTGCAAGAGTTTTTCCCTGAAGTGTACTAGATGTTCTGTAACAAGGTTGGCTAAAGATTCAGAACATCAATAAATCAGAAAATGAAATGCATTTCCAGGCTTGCTGTTACCAGGAGACAACAGTGCAGCTGGGTTGCCCAGTACCATCTACAGCTACCCTTTCTGAGATACTGCAGTCTGCATAGAACAGGTTGCTTTAACAATGAGAAAATATCACAACTATGGGATTGTAAAAAAAAATGTATAAAAAGATGTGGGCAATATCTGCTGTTGCCATCATGCTTGGTTGCTTTGCAGGTGTAGGGAAGGTTTTCTGCACATCTGTGCTCGTTTGCCTAAACATAACATTATGAATTTGTTGCATTGGAATATAATTCTGGCTATAGATCATTCTGTTTTCTGTTTGGTTACACTGACACTATTTTAAATGCAAACCAGAAAAACAAAAAGCAGAACATAGACTATACAGTCTAGCATAATGAAAGTCAGTTTTATGCATCACAAGGGGTGTGCTATCTAGCATGCCCAAGATACGACAGCTGAATGTTTTTGGGTTTTTTAACTTTTTTCCACATTTTTCTCCCCACCCAATTGGGTTTGTCCCGCTAACCCTGCCTTGTCTAAGACGGCACAACTCTTAAAAGATGCAAGACATGGCTCCTCTAACTACATGTGGCTGATCTGTCTTAAACTAATCACACTGCTCGTCCAACATGGAAGTCTTTGGTCAGCACACATGCAAAGGATTACACAGTCACCAACTATACTTGAAATCTATTGTGGTTTAAAAAGCCTTTTCGGGGTATGTTATATTGCCAATATAGCACTCTGCAATGCATTGTGCCTGAGAAAAGCTCTAAGCTGTGCTATACTGGCCATATACCACACCTTACTTCATATATACACATGCCTTCCATACATTGTATTACATAGCAATCAGTATTTGATGAAGCACCTGAAAATCTGACTGGCAAGTACACTGTTTCACACTGACACACAAGAGTCTCTCACATTCTAAAAGAAGCTACTTGAGTTCAAAGCATGTCTATCATTTACCGTACACAAATACATGAACCTTCTGAATACTAACACAACCTAACATGCCACAAGATGATGTAAAATGGCAGAAGATAATGTGATGTGCATGGGAACCTTTTTCTTTTTTGTTTGACATTCAGAAGCTGAGTTCTGACCTCAAGCCAAAAGGATTGTCAAAGAAATTAGACTATGCTTTGAACTTAGGCACATAAAGAGTGGCAATCACAATTACTTATATCTAATCACTTCCTGTAAAAGAGAAATTAAGAGGCAATGTATGCTATTGTATGTTACTCTGAATAAGAGCAGCTCCTGAATTCATTTTAAAGCAGGAAATTAACTCAAAGTCCCTCAAATTTGATGGAATCAGAAAATGTACATTTATGTTTAAACCTTACCCTTATAGAAAGACCACATGAATTTACATGTGAACATGTGGATATATGTGAAGTGTCTAAAAACCACATGTGATTGTTCACATGTGATATTCATGTGTTTTTTCTGTAAAAACCACATGAATTTCACATGTGAACACATGTGGATACATGTGAAGTGTCTAAAAATCACACGTGCTCACACTTGTAAACCACATGTGATTTTTCACATGTGAAATTAATGTTTTTTTGTAAGGGTAATTTGTAATGTCATAACTGATCTCGCCATATTAAGTAAACCTATACATATGCATACATACATACATACATACATACATACATACATACATACATACATACATACATACATACATATATACATACATACATACATACATACATACATACATACATACATACATACATACATAGGCGCCATGCCCATTGAAACTGACGGCACGTGCCCTCTAAGATTTTGAGCAAAGCGGATTTTCATTTAATATCTGTATTTGTGGGCACATGTTTCTGTGTGTTGTGCACACTGTGCCCCCTTAAAAAATAGGTGCATACATACATGCATACATACATACATGCATACATACATGCATACATACATACATGCATACATACATGCATACATACATACATACATAGTGTGCCTTAGAGTAGAATAGCTTCAGAACATGAATATGGGCTGTGGTTCTACAACTACTAATTTTCATGTCCTGTGTGTTAGACCAGACTGCATTAGTTGCTTAGTAGATTTATTATGTTTAACAACTGTGCCACATGGTCCACTAATGGAGACTGGAATGAGCCCATCTGATAACGCAGTGGGCTAGCTGATCTTTAAGATTCCCCCTTGACCGCACACCCAAAGCTTAATCTAGGGCTTTAGGGGTGGAAATGTGAAACAACCCACTTCCTCCTTAGCAGTTATTAATCAGTCATCACCATGGCCAATCTTTTAAAATTGCATGCCTCCTTTAACCTTAATGTCTCCAGAACAAAAGTTAGCTTTAATACTTGTAATGTAATTGTATACTCTAATTCGTTGTCTTCTGGGAATAATATTCAAAACTTGTAAAAAGCAGTTGCACTAAATTAAACTGAATCAAGCAGATGAATAAACTAATATAGGCTACTCAAAGTCATGGTTAAGAGGGGTGACCTAGGGGAAAATTGTTGGGAAATCTCGAATTCACAGGTCATTACAACGCTACCAGACATAATATAGACTAAAACGCTCATAACAATATTGATTAAGTACACAAAACCCTCTGTTGCCGCACCATTTATATTAAAAGCTATAACTCTATTTCTGTCTGGTGAACTGGAACTAATCCGGGATGATGTGTCAGATAAAGGAAAGAAAGGGAGCAGGGGGACGTAAGAAATTGAAGAACCGTCCTGGTGACCAAGACAAATCAACAGCGCCTGGGATTGATAAAGAACATGTTCACCTGCTGACAGCAGAGAGAAATACACTTGGAAAGCCACACCTAGTGGCGTAGTCTACTTTCTATATGAGCCACCACACCTCAGAATGACGTAGTCTACCCTTCCTCGAAACTCAGGTAATTGAAAGAGACTGCCAAGGTAAAGGAGTATCAGAATGATTTTCTATACGTTTATGAATACAAGTCGTTTATCATTCATCGTTATACGACAAAAAAGCAACACATGCGTGAATGTGTGTGAAAATGACCTGTATAGCCTCAAACACCTGAATATTAATTGGGTCGAAACTGAAACGTCCTCGGCAGGGCACTCTGTTTAAAGAATCATGATAAGAGAGTAGAAACCACTTAAAACGTAGCCTACTAGAAATATATATGTAATACATATATATATTATGTTCTTACCTTGAAAAGTCAGCAACGAAACCACGCTGAACAGTCGGATCATCTTAGAGAAGTCATGACAATTCCGTGCGTCCTCTCTCGCCATGCTTGTCGGTGCGACTCTTCCTGAAACCTACGCCACCACAATTCACAAAACGTATCTTATGTAGGAAATAATAGCCCGAATAAGCTATGATATCGCAATATTCCACCGAGTTGAACTTAACCGAGAACTAATCAGAAGTCTAATTCAAACGTCGTTTACCCCACTGCGCTTCTTACGGAGCCTAGGTAACCTATCAATACAAAACCTCTCCAATTCGCCTAAGCGATGCGTAAAAGACAAGCACACAAGTAAATATTTATCCAGTAGCTATAAATATGTTTACAGGATGACAACTACACTGCCTGTGTGCACACTTGAATTGAACCAGCCTACTTTCAGAATCCACACACACTGAGCGATAGATCGGGCAACGCACAATTGGCTGTGTGAGTGATGTCATAGTGAAAGCAGTTCGTCACATTTCTTGAAATCTATGACCATGTTGATTGGAAGTTTGGAAACTCCCGATCCTCTCTTTTTGTAAGATTTTATGTATTCCATAACGTAAACAAAAGGTTTGCAAGTTAACAAACTTCGCTTATTATTTGAAAAATCACGACTAATCGTCTGTCAATAAGACTTAAATACAATTATTTCAATGGGAATTTGACTCAATATCCAATATAACTGTTTTATTGTAATTACACCAATGATTTCCTGTAACGTTTAGTCAAAGTTTGAGTGAAAAGTCGTGGTAATAAAAACAGGACTTGTCTTGACTATGTTATAAAGTAGACAGACAACTTGCCAGTTCGAAATGTTGGAATTTATTTTAGATGATAGTAATTGATGCAAGTAATGGAGTCACGTGATTTTCGCTGGGCAAGTGTTCAAAACGGTCAAAAAGCAATGTGTAATGGCTAAGTTGTGAGTGATTTACAAATACATAAATATACTAATTTACAAATAATAAGGGCCGTATTCTGGTTACCAAGCTGATTGTTGATGTGTGGCCTCAGACTAGTTTAACAAATATCTTTGTCTTCCCTGCCCTGCGTGCTATTTTCACTGGCTCAGGATGGATGGAAACATTTGCAATTTAATAACGCAACAGTTTTTGTTACAGAAACTAGAAAGACATACAACATTCGATTTGCAAAATGTACAAAACACAAGAAGTATACCAGTTGCGGGGGAAACACGCCGGCCGGTAGGTATTTAGAATACTCGTATGAAGTGTATGCATTTCTAATTCAATAACATCTCCAACATATCTAATTCTTGTTACCGTAGTTGAGGCATATAGTTGATGAGTGCGCCCTCTGTTGTTTCTCTAATGTCACAACCATGACATAAAAGGTCTAGCATCAAAGAATGAAAGATGCCACAATCAATGTAAACGGCATGACAAAGAAGTTAAAAACAATTAACCTCAATTTCACAATCAAAAGCAACTGATGGAAGACAGCTCAGAGATTGAGTTTGGGACATTTTAGTTTAGTTTAACCGTTATTTTAACAGGCAAGTTGACTGAGAACACTTTCTCATTTGCAGCAACAGCCTGGGGGAAGGGAGGGAGAGGAGGGGGAGAGGGGAAGAATGAGCCAATTGAGAGATAGGGATGATTAGGTTGCCATGATGGTATGAGGGCCAGATTGGAAATTTGTCCAGGACACCGGGGTTAACACCCCTACTCTTACGAATAGTGCCATGGGATCTTTAGTGACCCCAGAGAGTCAGGACACCCGTTTTAATGTCTCATCCAAAAGATGGCACCCTACACAGAGCAGATGTCCCCATCACTGCCCTGGGGCATTGGGAATTATCTTCAGACCAGAGGGAAGAGTGCCCCCTACTGGCCCTCCAATTTGTAACTGACTTTTAATTTCACATTTTAAGATTGGATGGGTTTATATGTGCATAAACAATAACTATTCTTCAGTGGTTGTAAGACATTGGGCACAAATCTGCTGCACAGCGCATACATGACACCATGTAACATCTTCAGGGACCTGTTTTAGATTTACATTGTCACTATTACAACCAGTGGCCAAAAATCACCATGTGCATCTTTAATTCAGGAGTTTTATAAAACTGTGATTTTGTTACAGCTTCCCTCTCAACTTTCCGTAATAAGCTTTGATCATTCATGAAGCCGTCAGTCTAAATAAAGCATCACGCCACCGGTGAATACTATGTTACTAATGACAGTAGGATCTGGGTGAAAATTGTTTCAACTCAAAGCATTGAATTGTCCAGCAAAGTTACATAGCAAAGCCATTATCATCCAGTTTTGAGGCTAGCCTAATCAGTATGCCCCTGTGCTTTGCAGGCATGAAGAGAACATTGATTCAGTGTAATTACCTCCTTCTTGCCCCGTATTTCACTCTCTGCCACTACTCTTCTCTTATCTATCACCCCACATAGGTCACCTTTGAGTTTTGCCTCATATCCATTCAATACTCTGAGCCCTTCTAACCACAGAGGCATTCACACAACTCCTGTTTTCCTGCTCACCTCACTGGTCCATGTTGTCAGCAGTTGGCTGAGTGGCCTTGTGTTATTCATCCCTGTCTTTGTTCTGGCCTGGTTCTTCACTCACCTGTCTGTTCTGGCCTGGTTCTTCACTCACATGTCTTTGTTCTGGCCTGGTTCTTCACTCACATGTCTTTGTTCTGGCCTGGTTCTTCACTCACCTGTCTTTGCCCTGGCCTTATTCTTCACTCGCCTGTCTTTGTTCTGCCCTGGTTCGTCACTCGCCTGTCTTTATTCTGGCCTGGTTCCTCATTCACCTGTCTTTGGTCTGGCCTGGTTCTTCATTTGCCTGTCTTTGTTCTGGCCTGGTTCTTCACTCACCTGTCTTTGTTCTGGCCTGGTGGAGGTTGCCTGTGAGTTTGTTTCTTTGACAATGGCCTTCATCATTTTCTGATATTAGCTAGTTGGAAACAGACTCATTAAACTGAGGCAGATCTTAGTGATTACCCTGCTCAATGAGGGAGGAGGGAAGAGATCAGCACTACCATGCCCTCTCATCAACCTCTATGTCTGCCCCCAGACACAGGTTTAAAAGTTGTTTGGTTTCCTTATGATTCAGTCTCAGATTTCTCAGCTCTCTATGCTGTCACTTGACATTGAATATATTTTTGTTCCTTTCTTTCCCCCTCGATATCCCTGGTTACCTTCCTCTCTTCCATGTTTCTCTGTCACCCTTTCTCCATTCGGTCCAGTGCTAATTAAGAGTGTATCTAGTAATGGACTATTAGAGCCCAGAAGAGCTGATAGCACCGTTAGCTTAATTAAACACATTTATAGGTTGTAAAGTCATGTAGCCCAGGGGTCCCACTGCTCTCACATAAACCCAAACTCTTTATTTGTACCCCTTTTTTGTCTTTCTGACATTCTTATGCTCTGAATTTATGGTCATGATAGTATGTTTAAAGCAGTGGAGGCTGGTGCACCTTAATTGAGGAGGATGGGCTCATAATAATGTATGGGCTGGAGTGAATGGAATGGAGTTGAAGACATTAAACCCAGTCTGTGAGACCCTTCCATTCAGTTGAGACATTACCATGAGCTCATCCTCCTCAATTACGGTTCACCAGCCTCCACTGGATTGGAATATGTATCCTCAGCCCCAGATTGTTGTACAGTACATATTTTGCATTCTGGCACAACAACAATTTGAAGTTAGCTTTGGTAAAATATTTGTCAAACAAAATAAAGTAAGGTGTGTCTCCAAGTAGAACTGTTTTTCTAGTATGTTACTCCAGCCACTTTATTAAACAAAAACAACTACACTAAATGCAACTTTTCATCAATTAGCTAGCACACTAAAATAAATTCATTTGACTTCTCCCATTATATAGGACAAACTGCTTGGTTTTCTTGCAGATTTTAGAGGTCTAAGCTCCCGACTCTGGACCACACATACCCTCCGGTGACGGGGTTTGAACCCTACCGGGCCAACAGTTTGTGTTCTTCATCTCTTTCTCTCCTTACATTCCTGTCAAAGGCTGCGATTGTTTTGCGAGTCTGCCCCAGATTTGAACTCTCATGTCAATGGTTTTACAAATTCATGTAGTAGGAGCCATTTGTTATTGGCATGCAGATAGAACTGTCAGTATTTTTTGGACACTGGGTGGCAGTCATTGGAGGCATGGGGTTCTATATGTAGGGACAAAGGTGACAGGAAGAGGAGGACACAGGTAGAGGGAGAACACACAGTTCTCACCAGACCTCGTACAGATTGACCACCAGAAAACAGAACGGACCATCAACAGAAGACAAGAAGCTTGAAACTTAAACAAGCTATCAAGTTAATGGAAAGCTCATGAGAACAAAGGAAGATGCAAATGAAGTGCAATCAAAATTGGTTAAATTACTAAAGCTCTGTGATGAAGCCAAAGAACAACATGAGTTATTGTTGAATCTACCACTCCCTGTCAAATAACTTGTAAAGCAAAATCATATGCTTCAACAAAGAATGGGAACTAGATGGCTATATAACAGATGTAAAGGTGTGGCTATCTGAGGATAGACAGCAATATACTGTATACAATCCAAGGCTGAAAGCGCTATTCAACAGTTTTGTAAACTCAGATGACATTGGACTTGATGATAGTGTTTCTAATGTCTCAAAATCAAATCACAAATCTGCTTCTTCATCACGTGCATCTTTAACATCCTCTGCATGCATTAGGACCGATGGAGAAAAAGCTGCTCTCATGGAACGGGTTGCCACCCTGAAAATCAAACAACATGAACTTGAGGCACAAGAGGAACAGTTCAAGAACAACTGGAACTACTGTAGATGCTGACCTGGCAGCAACCAATGCAAGAATCAAGGCAATTGAGACCAGGGGATCAAGAGGCAGCTCTATAGTGTCTGATGGGATGATCTCCTATTTGAGGAAATTTAACGCTCCAAAGGAATTCAGCTAAATTAAATCCACATGCAAATGGATATCTACCTGATCAGGTGCAACAAAGACAGAATAGCTTAATGGGAACTGAATCATAGTACCATCAACCAATCGTGAGTCCAAAAGAGACAACCTTCTCTGTAAGAGTTCATGATATGACCCACCCAAGTCAATACTCTCATCAAAGGCCAAATGTACAGCCTCATATGCCAAAAGGTGTGCAGGAGCATGTTCACCGCACAAGCCCTGTACTAAATAATGGTAACCAAGACAGTGTCTTTAACCTAATTTAGAGGCAAAATGAGATCACTGCACTTCAGGCTCAACAAAGTCTCTTCTAATTTACCACCAAGAGTCATCCCTTTTTATGATGGTGATCCCTTGCTGTATGACGCTTTCATCAGGACATTTGAGAGGGGGGTGGAGAGAGACTGAAGATTACAGCGACTGCTTGCATTTCCTAGAGCAAAGAGGACATGCAAAAGACTTAGTTTGCAGCTGCCAAAATTTGCCTCCAGCCCAGGGCTATCAAAGTGCAAAAGATCAGATTAAAGAGCATTTTGGAAATGAACATAAGATTGCCACTGCATATATGTACAAAGCCTTTGCCTGGTCTGTGATCACATCAGAGGTTGTGAAAGCTTTGCAAGCATTCTTACAGTTTTTTAGAGGTTGTTGCAATGCAATGGAACGTCTTACCTATATGGAAGAAATTAATATTGCTTCTAACATGAAGTTAATCATTCTGGAACTGCCTTATATGCTAAAAGTGGAGGAATCGAGCATGTCAGCTACAGGAGTTGCATGGACGTCATGTTAAATTTCCTAACTTGGTGGACTTCATCGAACGACAAGTGAAGATACTGTCAGATCCACTATTTGGAACCATCCAGGATGCTAAGCCAACTAATACTGTCAGATGCTCTACAAAGTCAGGACCAAAAGTATACAGTTTTGCAACAACTATATGGAAACACCAGTATGAGAAAATATGTCTCAATTTTTGCAATAAAAAATGTACCTACCACCAATTCCCAAAGTTCTTGTTTGTTCTATAACAGAATTAGTCACACATCGGGTCTGTGTCCACAGATCAGGAAGAAAATGCACAGAGAAAAGGCAAATCTGCTTGTTTAAATCAAGGACACATAATCAAGGACTGCAATAGTCGTTTGACATGTGACGTGTGCAATCAAAGTCATCCCAAAATACTTCACATTGAACAAAAGGACAAACACAGCAAACTAGAACATGCAGAACCTAAGAAGAAACTAATGAGGAGCAATGCTGCTCTCTCACCTCATACATGTGGGCATATTGGGGCCTGTGATGAGGCCTGCATCTACTCTGTGGTACCAGTACAAGTAAAGAGCCACAAGTGATTCACTGTGTTGTAAACACAGTGCCTTGCGAAGGTATTCGGCCCCCTTGAACTGTTCAAACTTTTGCCACATTTTTAGGCTTCAAACATAAAGATATGAAACTGTCATTTTTTGTGAAGAATCAACAACAAGTGGGACACAATCATGAAGTATAACGAAATTTATTTGATATTTTAAACTTTTTTAACAAATGAAAAATTGGTTCATACTTTGTAGCGCCACCTTTTGCTGCGATTCCAGCTTTAAGTCACTTGGGGTATGTCTCTATCAGTTTTGCACATCGAGAGACTGAAATTTCTGCCCATTCCTCCTTGCAAAACAGCTCGAGCTCAGTGAGGTTGGCTGGAGAGCGTTTGTGAACAGCAGTGTTCAGTTCTTTCCACAGATTCTCGATTGGATTCAGGTCTGGACTTTGACTTGGCCATTCTAACACCTGGATATGTTTATTTGTGAGCCATTCCATTGTATATTTTGCTTTATGTTTTGGATCATTGTCTTGTTGGAAGACAAATCTCCATCCCAGTCTCAGGTCTTTTGCAGACTCCATCAGGTTCTTCCAGAATGGTCCTGTATTTGGCTCCATCCATCTTCCCATCAATTTTAGCCATCTTCCCTGTCCCTGCTGAAGAAAAGCAGGCCCAAACCATGATGCTGCCACCACCATGTTTGACAGTGGGGATGGTGTGTTCAGGGTGATGAGCTTTGTTGCTTTTACGCCAAACATAACATTTTGCATTGTTGCCAAAAAGTTTGATTTTTGTTTCATCTGACCAGAGCACCTTCTTCCACATGTTTGGTGTGTCTCCCAGGTGGCTTGTGGCAAACTTTAAAAAACACTATTTATGGATATCTTTCTTCTTGCCACTCTTCCACAAAGGCCAGATTTGTGCAACATATGACTGATTGTTGTCCTATGGACAGACTCGCCCACCTCAGCTGTAGATCTCTGCAGTTCATCCAGAGTGATCATGGGCCTCTTGGCTGCATCTCTGATCAGTCTTCTCCTTGTATGAGCTGAAAGTTTAGAGGGACGACCGGGTCTTGGTAGATTTGCAGTGGTCTGATACTCCTTCCATTTCAATATTCTCGCTTGCACAATGCTCCTTGGGATGTTTAAAGCTTGGGAAATCTTTCTGTGTCCAAATCCGGCTTTAAACTTCTCCACAACAGTATCTCAGACCTGCCTTGTGTGTTCCTTGTTCATCATGATGCTCTCTGTGCTTTCAAAGGACCTCTGACACTATCACAGAGCAGGTGCATTTATACGGAGACTTGATTACACACAGGTGGATTCTATTTATCATCATTAGTCATTTAGGTCAACATTGGATCATTCAAAGATCTTCAATGAACTTCTGGAGAGAGTTTGCTGCACTGATAGTAAAGGGGCTGAATAATTTTGCTCGCCCAATTTGTCCATTTTTTATTTGTTAAAAAAGTTTTGAAATATCCAATAAATTTTGTTCCACTTCATTAATATGTCCCACTTGTTGTTGCTTCTTCACAAAAAAATTTAGTTTTATATCTTTATGTTTGAAGCCTGAAATGTGGCAAAAGGTTGAAATGTTCAAGGGGGCTGAATACTTTCGCAAGGCACTGTATGCTTTCTTGGATCATGGAAGTTCATCTACCTTCTCATCAAGATTTCTGTACAAAAGGCTAAACATAACAAGACCAATATTGTTTTGTGAATCATGAACCAGGTAAAGCCTGTGATCAGTCACCATATCTCATGTTTGGACACAAACAATTTTATTCCACTGTCCGATGTGTTCACACAAGACCATGCCTGTTTCCCAGATCAACATTCCCAGACAAGAAGACTTAATACAATAGCCTAACTTGAAGGATATCAGTATTCATGAAATAGACTCTGGCATTGACCTACTCATTGGAACAAATGCTTCTAAGATATTAGAGCCTTGGGAGCTAGTCAACAGCCAAGGGGACGGGTCATTGGGGTGGGTCATCTATGGCCCATAGATGAGATCAAGAGAGGACGAAGTCCTGTATAAAGATATGGTGTAATCCTCACCTGCAGGGCAATACATCTTGAAGTTGCCTAAAATCTACACTCGATAAAGACTCCTGCATTAATGCGTTGTGAAGATTTATCTGTTGACAAGGTCAAGTTTCAACAGTATGATCAGACAAAGGCACACATTTTATTGGAGCAGAAAGAGAATTGAGAGAAGCACTCGGTGGCCTGAATTAGGACAAAATCAGGAATGCTATGCTTCAGCGAGGGATAAAGTGGTACTTTAATCCCCGAACAGGATCCCCTCACTGCGGCATTTGGGAACGATTGAGTTGCATGGTTCGAAATGTGCTGCGCTCTGATCTCGTCCAACAAGTTCTAGATGATGAAGGATTGCAAACTGTAATTTGTGAGGTTGAAGCAATTTTAAATTATCAACCCTTTACCAAGATGTAGGACGATCCACTGGACCTGGAAGCACACCAAACCACCTCCTCCTGTTGAAACTCAAGCCAATACTACCACCTTGATGTAAAAGAAGACTTGCACATCAAGCGCAGATATAGACATGTGCAATACATGGCAGACCTATTTTGCAAACGCTCGACATAGGAATACTTACCTCTAATACAAGAACGACAACGATGGTCAAAGGTAAAAAGAAGCTTTACACCAGGTGACATTGTTTTGTTGGTGGACTCTACTGCACCATGAGGATCCTGGTTAATAGTCAGAATACTGGAGACCAAACCAGATGCGCAAGGTCTTGTGCGCATCGTTTGACTACAAACTAATAGCAATATCCTGGAAAGACCAATAACGAAGATATGTCTGCTCCAGGTAGCAGAAACCTATGAACAGCAAGGACTGATGGCCCTAACAGGGAAGTACAGTACATAAGAAGACTCCTTAAAGGTGTTTAAATGACAAACTTATACATATAAAATATATAGCTCATTTTCTGATTGATGAATAATTGTTTTGTTATACGTATGACAACTAGGGGCCGGTGTGTAGGAGCCATTTGTGTTTCTTATTGGCATGCAGATAGAACTGTCAGCAAATATTTTGGACAGTGGGTGGCAGTCATTGGAGGCGCAGGGTTCTATATGTAGGGACACAGGTGACAGGAACAGGAGGGCACATGTAGAGGGAGAGCACACAGTTCTCACCAAACCTCGTAGAGATCAGACCACCAGAAAACAGAACAGACCATCAACAGCATTGGGGAACCTTGGGCCTATACTATGAAGCAATTTCAACATTCCCTGGATTTCTTTTCATTAGCTGGCTTCACTGAACCTAACAATTGTGATCTAGATAACCACCGTTGTGACATCTCTTATCAATTCGTTAAATCAACCCAAGATGCCTCAATCTAGTCATGAGTGCGTTCACATAAAAGGGGGCGGTGTGTGAACCATCGGACCATTTGCAGACACGGACAAGTCTATGAGAGCCGCTTATTTCGTAGTATGGACAGCATAACAATTAAATTAATCAATGTTATAATACTTGGTTTTTCAACACGTTCTGTAGGAGTAAATAGTAAATGTATGTACTGTCTCTACAGTGAATGGGGATAGACTGATGTTGGTCCGTGTCAAACAAACACAACACTATGCATAAAGTCTGTGGAACTGTAAGCGCACAACTTTGTATCGCACTGCACTGGCACATACGGCTCAAGAAGGTGACAAAGACACGTCACTCCCTCCGCTGAGAATCTATATATTTCATAGAGACTCCCAGAATGGCGACCCATTTTTCAATCGAGAATTGATTGGTCAGTAGGCAGTGCTTTTGTTCGGGTTAATCGGTTATCTCAACTATAACCTGCTCAGGAGCAGGTTAGGTTCGCAGGATAAGTTACCATGGCGATGTAAGCGGTAACTGGTGACCCAACATTGTGATACTGAAAACCCAGGGTTAAACCTGAAGTTACCTCGCTAACCCCAAATCTTGCTTCGTAGTATAGGCCCCTGGTATGTCATTCTACATTGTACGACTATGCATAAACAACAACTAAACTGCAAAATCAGTTACATTATGTTTGTGTAAGATCACTCCTACACTAACTGTGTATAATGGCAAAGGTATAGATGTATTGGAAAACTAGAATAGTGCAATTATACATGCAGTTCTCCTTGTGTGAAAGTTATGCTCATGAATCAGTGGCCCAAGGTGACTGCATGTGCCCACCAACAACAAACGGGAAAGACAAGAAATACATTAAATTTCTGGTGCGGGAAACTGTAATCTGCTGAGTTGGATTTTAGTCCTGAGAAAAACCAGCACTTTGTGTGGCAGTACTTTGGATTTGAGACAACAGATGTGCATCAAAAGAAGGTAGTGTGCAAGGCAGCCTTGACAAATGTAAGTGTTAACATTTTGTTTGATTCTTGAATTGCATTGTGCCTGCAAGCGTGAGCAACAGCGCGCACTGTCCTCTTGCCAGTCAATCCAGTCATGCCTAGAAAAGATGCAGCTCGTGTCAAAATTTAAGTTGTACTTTGATGTCAGACTATGCTTTTCAGTGCGTAGCTAAACACGTAGCTATCTAACTACAGCTGTGGCTAGTAAGTTGTCTTTTTTAGATGACAACAACAGATGGGAGGTAGAAGGTAAACAATTGTGCAAAGAAGACATGTTCATTAAGACAGTTGAGCATTGCTCACGCACTGATAAGCAAGTTGTGCCAAGTTGTAGCACAGTGAGTTGCTTCCCAATAGAGCAGCAAAAGTAAAGCATTTGTATTGCTATGTTCCAGATAACTAACACAGCCAATGTTTGGCTAGCAAATAGGATAGCAGCCTAACGGAATAATATGATTTGCTGCTGTCTGCACTCAAACCAACGTAACCAATCAGGGTGACTGAAGCACTTTCCATTATATGTTTCACTGAAACTAAGATGCACCCTTTACGATTTTCTATCATAATAGGATCTTACATTCATATGCAAAAATTTAGGCACCCCTGACAATTTCCATGATTTTCATTTATAAATAATTGGGTGTTTGGATCAGCAATTTAATTTCGATCTAAAATGGTAAAAATGGACTGCATTTATATAGCGCTTTTTCTGACCAACAATGGCCACCAAAGCGCTTTACATTGCCTCACACTCACCCATTCATTATTTGATCTATCAAATAACTGAAGGACACAGTAATATTTCAGTAGTGAAATTAGGTTTATTGGATGAACAGAAAATGTGCAATTTGCATCAAAACGAAATTAGACAGGTGCATACATTTGGGCACCCCAACAGAAATATCATATCAATGTTTAGTTGAGTCTCCTCTAGCAGAAATAACAGCCTCTAGATGCTTCCTATAGCCTGTAATGAGTGTCTGGATTCTGGATGAATGTATTTTGGACCATTCCTCTTTGCAAAAAATATCCAGTTAGGTTTGATGGTTGCCAAGCATGCTTAAGGTGGTTCAAATCACCCCAAAGATTTTCAATAATATTCAGGTCTGAGGACTGGGATGGCCATTCCAGAACATTGTACTTGTTCCTCTGCATAAATACCAGAATAGATTTTGAGCAGTGTTTTGGGTCCTTGTCTTGTTGAAATATCCAGCCTTGGCGTAACTTCAACTTTGTGACTGATTCCTCTACATTATTCTCAAGTATCTGCTGATATTGAGCGGAATACATGCAACCCTCAACTTTAAGAAGATTCCCAGTCCCGGCACTGGCCACACAGCCCCACAGCATGATGAAACCTCCACCAAATTTTACTGTGGGTAGCAAGTGTTTGTCCTGGAAT
Source organism: Umbra pygmaea (assembly GCA_016801145.1). NCBI lineage: Eukaryota > Metazoa > Chordata > Actinopteri > Esociformes > Umbridae > Umbra > Umbra pygmaea. Next base: position 9,335 of record JACXGM010006823.1, on the reverse strand, counting down.
GATGTGTTCTTTTGCCGCCATGCATAATGCCCCTTGTTATGACCAAATAACTGTTTGTTTCATCAGTCCATAGCTCCTTCTTCCAAAATGAAGCTGGCTTGTCCAGATGTGCATTTGCACACCTCAAGTGACTCTGTTTGTGGCATGTGTGCAGAAAAGCCTTCTTCCGCATCACTCTCCCGTACAGCTTCTCCTTGTGCAAAGTGCGCTGAATAGTTGAACGATGCACAGTGACACCATCTGCAGCAAGATGATGTTGTGGGTCTTTGGAGGTGGTCTGTGGGCTGTTTTTGATCGTTCTCACCATCCTTTGCATTTGCCTCTCCGACATTTGCCTGCCACTTCTGGCCTTAACAAGAACTGTGCCTGTGGTCTTCCATTTCCCCACTATGTTCCTCACAGTGGACACTGACAGCTTAAATCTCTGCAATAGCTTTTTGTTGCCTTCCTCTAAACCATAATGTTGAACAGTCTTTGTTTTCATATAATTTGAGAGTTGTTTTGAGGCCCCCATGTTGCCACTCGTCAGAGGAGAGTCAAAGAGAACAACACCTTGCAATTGGCCACCTTATATACATTTTCTCATGATTGGATGCACCTGTCTATGACGTTCAAGGCTTAATGAGCTCACCAAACCAATTGTGTGTTCCGAATAATCAGTGCTAGGTAGTTACAGGTTTTCAAATCAACAAAACGACAAGGGTGCCCACATTTATGCAACCGTCTAATTTTGTTTTGATGCATATTGCACTTTTTCTGTTAATCCAATGAACCTCATTTTACTACCGAAATATTACTGTGTCCTTCAGTTATTTGATAGATCAAAATGAAATTGCTGATCCAAACACCTAATTATTTTTAAATGAAAATCATGCAAATGGCGGTGGTGCCTAAACTTTTGCACATGAATGTATATGACTCGTCGTTTTAAGAAGCTTTTTTAAGGCAATTTTTGGCTTTTGTATAGGATATGCATAGGAACAAATCCAGTAACATATTCTGCTAGAATTCTCTTAACCAGACTAAATAGGTTGCTATGTTTTCGAATGATGAATAGAAAATCCAAAATAAATGAGTAGGGCAACTGTGGAGATAATCTGCATTTTGTGACAATAAATCTAACAATATCAAAACAACATCTTTCCAACACAACAAGATTCTAAACATAAGAGGTGTTATTACAACTTGTCCACTGAACAACTACATTTGTTTTAGAATAGATTGTTCTACATAGTTTTGAGAGTAAACAGGGTTCAGATGACAGTGCCAACCTAGGAATGTTGTTATAATTGTACACAGCACATATTACGTTTGTATTCTAATGCACATTTGTAGTTATTAATTATGTACATTTATTATTTTAAATGCATTTAATATGTATCATGTGGTAATGCTTCATCATGTTTTAAATCCATTACACAGTAAATATTGAACTGAAGCTTGACTTATAATAATAGCAAATCAAATCAAAATTGCATTATCAGTCAGAAATATTGCAATTAGATATTTTCTCCAAATTGTTCAGCCTTATTAAAAACACCAATATAAAACACCTTAAAGGGATACTTCACCCTACAGTGATCTGGAGGTGCTAGGAGCTTCTCCCAGACATTTGTAGAACAGTAAGATATGTTTAATACATGCCTGGCTAGTGTAAGAGCAAGATTTGAAATTTTGCGGGGAATTTTCACACGCTGACGTCACCCTATGGTATGAATCGACTGTGGAGATAGGAAAATGAATGTAGGCGTGGATTTGGTCACAAAAATAAGCATCCCTGTTATACTGATCTGGCTTTCAAACCTACTCTCTTAAAAAATCAAGGACAACGAAGGCTTTAAGGTATAGCTTTTCTTTCTGTGATGTTTCGATCAGCCGTTTTAATGCTAAATAGACGAGGTGGTATGATTTTTTCAGTATGTAGAGAACTACAACGCTAACTTCCTTGTTCCAAGCCCCGCCCACCCGGCATGTTCTCTAAATTCTGTGAAACATTTCGTAAACAAAGTCGCTGGTAACACAATTGCTAATAACCTAGGATTTGCAGATGAGGAATTTTACAACTTGCTTTTACATTCTGAGTGACATCCAACCATACATGTTTGTGCCCAAGTACACTGAAGAACATTTACAACAAATGGAGTTTGATATTCAGGCAGCATGTTCTACAGAGAATACAGTTGAAACGCGGTTAAATTTAATTGCCTACGTGCTTCTGTGGGAATATGTCCATCCATGTCTACTGAAGAAAAAAGCACTTGCTACAATGATCATGGACATGCTTTACTTGTATGGCTTGAACCGAAAATGACTGACGACCGCATATGCGTCACTGAATCACTGGAGTTTTCCAGCACACATGGAGAGAGACGTAGCAGGAGGACAATTAACAGATGAGTACGTTTATTAAACCTATTTTCTGTACCTTGATAATGGAGCACACATCGTGTCTGTGTGGTAATGTTATTGTACTGTATGTGTACTGTGCCAGCTGTATTTAGTAGCTAGCTGAGTGGATAAATTACTATAGCTTACTATATATAGGCTACTCTTTCTAGATAAAAAAATGGATGGGATCGCATCGCTTTTCAGCCGCTTTCGGGCTGTATTGCCGGTTAATTTAGCACGTAGATCCCTTTCATAATCTTCCGACCTAAAATGCCGACTGCAGACCCTAACTGTTTATAGCCTATTGTAAAGTGTGAAAGATTACTCCTTCTTTTTGGGCTTGCTTGTAATTTCTGCAACCAGGTACAGAACACCAAACGGGCATGATGAATAGAAATTAGACTACAATTTCAAAAACAAATATGTATAACTTTCTAGCGTCAAGCTCTACAGAGGTGTGCTGTTGAATTGCCCATGTTCTGTGTCGGTGTG
>JACXGM010006822.1:0-25419 GCA_016801145.1 Umbra pygmaea | reverse complement strand
CCATATTGGTCATCATAACCACTGAAAATTATAAAAACAACTAACCCAAATTCAAATTATTTTATATATTTTTTATTTTGCTGATCCGAAAAATGATCCGATCCGTGACTCTGATCCGAAAACCGATCCGATCCGTGAGTTTCATGATCCGTTGCACCCCTATGGAGCACTGAGCTGAAAATGTTGGTTTCCATACAGTTTTGTAGCCAGTCCACATCAGGAATAAAAGGCTAAGCTTTGGGGTTAAGGTAAAACTCAATTGGTATTTGTGTTAGAATTGGGTTTAGGTCTAGGCATTACCCTTCGAGGATATTTTACATTTTAATTTAAGCCTAGAATTACAGACCCAAATCAAACTGAATGTAAAATGTAACTGTGTTTAGCTCTGGAACTGAAGCAAAGGCCTTTTTTGAAAGAAAACACTGAATTCTTGGGAGATGTCAAATTAGTGTAGGAAAATGTAACACTCCCTAAATAGGTACACATATCCCCATGACGTATAAATGGTTAGATATTAGGTTAAGGTTAGGCATATAGGTTAGGGTAAATTCCACAGTAAATGTACGGTACCTACAAAAGTACGTCAGCAAAGTCATTTTCTGGTGACAGAATCCTAACACCTTATTTTTCACAACAACATTGTTACTTTTCAACCACCGTGGGAGTATATAGCGTGTATGCTCAGAGCAACTCACATTGCGAGTCAAAGTCTGGCAGAAATATAGTAAAATAAAATTTCTAATTTTTATTTAGTAGTGCAAAAACTAGCTTGACAACAAGAAGTAACATGATCTACTGTCAAATGTAACAGATTGGGACTTCTGTGGCTGGAAATAACTCCTCAGTACTTCACCATTAGCAGACTCACCGGTACATTGATGGCATAGATTTTTGCGTTACTTTCACTTTTGAGAGGACATTAAGAAATACACAAAGCAAATGAGCCTTGGACACTGTCCATTTGAAGAGAAGCTCCACTAAACAGCCAAATATTGGTAGAAGTGTCTGGATATAATATGAAACAACATAAATATTATTGGGGCAGTGAATACATAAAAATAGAAAGTAAACAAATTTACTTGAGTCTAAGTTTAAGTTCTTTGAAGTCTGATATTGTTGTCATGATGACCAAACCCAATAGCGTACTCCGAAGTTAAACACACAGCCTATAATCAGGTCAATAGATAAGACACAGATGTCAACAGACATTGACAGCTTTCTGATGCATGTACAGATGATAATGGAACCATTAACCAGAATTACTTTTCAAGCCAATTATCCCAGTACCTATTGGATCCCGAAATAAATGGGAATATATAAAAAGAAAAAGTAACATTAGGTCTTCTGTTAGCCAGCTTTTGGCCAATCAATAAATTGGCTCCTCCAAATTGTCTCATAGGGACAATTGTTTTTTCAGTGAAGTTGAAAATCCTGTGGTAATGGCAAATGAAAATTCACTCCAGTGACGGGGGTTGACTTGTGGACTTTTCAGAGAAACGTTGACAGAAAGTTAACCACAGAAAGGGCACTTTTGTGTAGAAGGCAAAAAGAGCATGTCCTGTGAACAGGTTGATCCCTACATATGCACATCCTTGATAACAAACATACCTACATTTGTTCTGTCACTTGTAAACTTGACATCTCACCTTTATGAATCTGGCTGTGTGTGGTGCGTCTGTGTGTTGAACTTTCAGATGAGTGGCTGTCAGCTACACTGTTGTAGTAAAAATTAGGTGTGGGAGTGATTTAATGCCAAAGCTGGATAATATGAGGCTGCTTTGGCAAGTGGGTAGCTTTAAGTTTGTATCTTTTATTATGAATAAGTCTAGGATTTTTGAAGGATTAACGTGTGCGGTCGCGGTGGTATAAAAGCTATATACAGTAGCATTTCATTCATTCATTTATTCAAACAGCATAATACTGACTTTGACAGCAGCGATCATTGTAATGCTTTCTCTGTGCTGAGCTGTTGGTGACTTCAAGCCTTCAAACTGACACATCTTTGGTGTAAAGCAGTGGTTTTCAAACCTTTCCCGGGGACCTGTACACTCCAAGGATTTGATGTATCCCAAAAATAGCACAGCTGAATGAACTTGTCCACCGATTTAGGTGAGCAAGTTCTGGGCTACAAAAACATCTGGCTGGAGTTCCCCAGGAGAGGTTTGCAAAACCACTGGTGTAAGGAATGTACAAAAAATACTACTACTACTACTACTACTACTACTAATAATAATAATATTAATAATATTAATAATATTAATAATAATAATAATAATAATAATAATAATAATATAATAATAATAATAATGATAATGATTACATAATACACAAGCAGTCTAAACATTTTCCATGTTTTTTTCCACCTTCCCCCAATCACATCCCATACGGAACTAAAACCATTCAGAAGGAAGTGGAGCAGAGCTTTATAAGTGAAAATAATGCAGGCCCAATAGTGTGCCCAGCTGACTGTGTGTCAGGGCCTGTGTGAGACTAATACCACACACCCACACACACAGCGCTGGGTTGCACTGTAGCTCCATTGTACTTTATGGGCACAGGGACAATCGGGGATGAGTCCACTCCTGATCGGTTTGTCCCATATCAGCTGGCAAGATCATGGGCCAAATGGCATGCAGAGGCATCTTAACTCAGTACATTAAGCCCTGTGTTGCAGTCACCTAAGTATCTCTAGTAGATGATTCTTTTCAGACACTATATTCATTGGTTGTTAGTTGGAAGTGTTCTTCTTCCACAGTACTCATAATAGTTCAGTTAACATGTCAAATTGCTGTGTTACTTGACCCAATTTCAGTTGTGGATGCCACATAGTTCCATTAAAAAATTCCTTCTTTATTCGTTAGTTTGGAATGGAGGGAATTTGTGTGGATGTCTGGGCCGGGCTGAGAGACGTTGTGTAAATTATGTAAACTAAGCCAATTTTTTTTGTGATATCTGTAGTCTTAAAATGCCTTGAGTGGCGTGCTACCCCTTTGCTAACATGGGCTAATGGTACTGTGTTCTTGTGGCTTTACTGGAAGTGTACAGCTGTTTTTCTTTGTCATCACTATATTTTAGAATATGCCTACACCACTTGCTAATCTAGAAAGATGCTTTAGATGTTGAACGATAGGATTGATGGCACCTAAACAATGGTGTGCCACTTGTTACTATGTGAACATTAAATCTAGGTTAATGCATTGCCGTTGACATTCCAAGAGTTGGGGATGGTGAATCACACAGTCTTGAAGCATCATATTTTGTTAGTAAAACAGTTTAACTATGAGCTTTAATGAAACAGAGACCCATTTACATTTGTCCTTTTGTTATGGAGGGTCTATTGAAATTAACAGCAAGGAGTTGAACAGCAAGGAGTTGAGTAATCGCTTCTTTTGGAATTAACTCTCCACCACTAGCTTGTAGCTAAGTGAGTAGCTAGCTGTGCAGAGTCTGTATTATATAGCCTCTGCCATCAATTGCCGAAGTAGTTAAAATAATGACAGTGCATTGTTCCTGGGTTTGTTCTAAAATGGAAGCTCACTAGGCTTCCATGTTAGCCGAGCAGTGCAAAAAGAATTGGCCGGCTTGGCGACATGTGGTTGGATGAACCATGTGAGCGCCATTCACCATCCCACATCTGTCCAACAAGTTGTGGAGCTGCCGACAAGTCAGGTTTCTGTGGAAATTGGACAAGACCAATTGAGAGGGGAGAAAATAAAGGGAAGAATACAACTGTTAGCACACTACGCCACACGGAGCTACAAGTGTCTGCTGATATGACAAGCTGCAATTATATACTTACATTTGCTGTTGATATTGTGTTCTCATTATGGTCACTAGCAACTAGCTGGACAGATTTATTTTATTTATTTATTTATCCTTGCACATTGGTTGACTTTATGCATATTTTATGACTTTGCATCACAATGTTTTCATTTACATTTTAATATGTATAGGCTTTAAATATTGGCCACCTTGATCTAAACCAGTGATTCCCAAACCTCTACTCGGGGACCCCCAGACAGCCCGTGTTTTTGTTTTAACCCTGAAATGGCACACCTGATTCAATTAGTCAAAGGTGTAATGTGTAGTTGACTAATTGAACCAGTTGTGTCATTTCAGGGTGAAAATAAATACATGGCCCGTCGGGGGGTCCCCGAGGAGAGGTTTGGGAACCACTGATCTAAACAAATCAGTATCAGCATCAGCGCTAAAACCTCTATGGCTGATTCTCTTATTAAGAACATACTTAACACTTTGTCTCTGCTATTCCCAGCCTACAGATAAGCTCCTCTGCTGCTGTTGGGTCTCTCACCTGCCGTCAGCTGGGATCCAGTGGTCTTGGTCATAAATGACAAGGTAAGGTAATAGGCTTACTTGTGAACTGCGGTGTCTATTAATAAAAAATGTTTTAAAAAACCATAATTTGTCTTTCAAGATTTCCTTCCTCTCCCATAGCCTTTCTTGAATGCAACCCAGGGCTTAGTCTGATCTACATAGATTGCTCGATTGCAGGCTTCAGTTGTTTTCATCTGGTTATTCAGTAAGGCCTGGAAAGTGTGAACACATGCTAGTTTATATTTTAACTCATCCACACAATCAAGGTCTTTCATTTTCAAGACTTGCTTGTAGATGCTTGTAGCCATTTGAAAACTGGATCCGCCAGATCAGATTGAATGACGCAGTCTGTAGCCTCAGAGGATATGACGCTGGTTTGAGTGACACAAAACGTGCTTGCTTCTTACCTAGTGTCTGTTCGACCAACGTGTCAGATTGCGGTTTCTTTTGGCCTTGAGGAGAATCAGGTTAGGCTGCACCTGTTATTGCTTGTCAGCTTTAAGCTCATATTTTGCAACAGCAGCAGCTCTCATCGGGGAGTATCACTTTCTTTTTTGGTTCTTTGTCAGGAAGAACAGTGGCGTCAGATGGCTCAGTAGTTCGGGAGTCAGAATGGTAATCAAAAGTTTGTTCGGTTGGATTCCAAACTGTGCCAAATTGTGTCCTTCAGCAAAGCACTTTAACCTAAGTGTCTCCAGCTAGGTTGTCCTTGTATTCACTGTGTTGCTCTGGATAAGAGCGTCCACTAAATGACTAAAATTTCAAATGTATCAGATTAGGATGAATCTGTAAGATCAGTTAGAGGATCCAATGTATTGGATTAAATGCAAATGTAAACCTACCTTTTCACTATTATATTTGTGCAGACTCCCAACACTGAATTACCACACAGTGTGGCCTATCATTTCATACATTTGGCATGGAGTCCTATTATATTTCTGTTATGAGTTCTTTCAGAAAATGTTGTCTCATGAGATTTAACCTTTATTTCGACATTTTGAAGGGCATGAACCAGAACTACAAATCTACATTGCTGTTACTCCAATATATTTTGGTCGATACCTCGTTATTGTGTGTGCTGTGGTCTAGGATGGTTGGTGGGGGTTTATTGAAAAGTTATTTAGCAAGCTATGGTGACAATAACCGTACCTTTCATGAGTTTCCCAGTTGATTTTACTGTGCAGTATCATAGTGTACGATAAGTACACTAAAACCTCAAGGAATGACATTATCCAACTTTTAAAATCTCAGATTTAGGACAATAGTCCGCAATTATCTATCTAGCCTTTTTAGCAGTTTAATTCACCTACTGATGTGTGAACAGTTAACACATTTGATTACTAACTCGTTATTTAAACATCTTCTGCAGAGTAGCTAGCAAGCGAAACGATAAGACTGTCTGACTCTGAGCACCTGAGGACCAATAAATAGACCTAAAGACATACGTTGTATAGCCAGAGAACATCTTGTTGCTTTAAAGATTTACCTAAAAACCTACCACGTTCAATGAAATTTTACTAGGGCATTCGCCTTTTTCTTTCAGCTCATGTCAATATGCAAAAAGTTTGGACTTAAACTGTTAATGAGGTTAAAATAACCCTCTAAGCCATTGTGGCGAAGTGGGCTAAGTTGCTGCATTGCAGGAGAGTCTATGTCATGATAGTCACGGGTTTGAGCCTGACTATGGGTTCTCTGATTTTTCTAGGGCCTCCTGCACGAGGCAGCGCAAATTGGCATAGCGCTGCCTGGGATTTGGGTTAGATAAGTCATCATCCATCCTGCCAAGTCAATGAACACGTGGATGTATCTGGTGGTATTCTTGGAATTCACTGAGCACATTACATTCCTGTTTCATTCCACATTGGGGCTATACTTTTAATATTCTTTAAAATGTACCTCATTTTGGAACAAAACCGGATTATTTACCATTGTTTTTCTTTTTCTCTGCCTGCCACCCAAATGGTTTTATCTAGGCAGGGTATTCTGTAGGCTACTCAGCTTGTTCTCAAGCCTCTCTTCACGGTGTTAAAACCTGATTTAATTAGTTAACTAAGCATCAAGCTGTATTAATTCTACATCCCACTGCTGGTTTGCCTCTGAAGCCAAGTTAGGTCAGTCAGCTCATGGAATGTAGCCGAAGAGCTGGTAGGAGGCTCCGTCCGCTCGATCTAAATGTCAAATCCCAATACCCCAGGGCATTGAAGGGTACAATGCACTGCATTGTGTGCCTTCTTTTGGATTGGATGTTAAATGGGTAAAATGATGAGATTTCTCACGTTCTTAGTCCGGTGTTGCTGATTTTAGCAGATGGGAGTAGGAATCGTTTGGGCGTCTGTGGGAAGGAGCAGGAATCGTTTGGGTGTCTGAGAAGGAAAGGCAATGTGTCCTTTGGGAGGCCAGTCAAACTTTTAGTTTCAACAGCTTCTACTACCCCACTCTTAAAAAACTACAACCATATAATATAAATGATGTTTGGTTAAGGAGTTCTGTTTCTTTTCACAATGTTGGTGCTGAATGGTACATCTTAGCCTTTCTCTCCCCTGTATTAATCTCCAAATACCTATGATACACTGCTTTGTTGTTGTGTAATCAAGATAGCCATAATCTTTACTGTTATTTTGTACAGGGAAATGCAACCTCATTGTTGACTTAGAGGTAAGTTTAGCAGATGTAGCACATTATTAGTATGAAGTATTAGTCGCAATAAAACATATGCATATAGAAAAATCTCTCCAACATATTCTGCAGTAACAAGAACCCTAAGATATGTAAATATCTTTCAGTGCTTTACTGAATTGGCAGTATGAATTTGAAACAACAACAATGCGTTATTTTCACCTTAGTTTTAAGTGGCTGACAAAATGTAACATGGATCCAATTTATAGACAGCTATGGACTGAAAATCCAAAATGTATACATTTAACCCAGTTAAATGGTGTCATTGTAGCTCCCTGAAATAGATGAGTTAGAAGAGCCTGGAAACTAAAAGGCTTTACTTGATCCAGGTTGAATGCTGCTGGGTGTCCTGTGAGTGAATACACCTGTGCACTACAAGCGATATATCTACACGGCCTGTTTACATCCACAGCTCGTTTGACAGCAAAGAGCCTTGATGATGCTCAGAGCACCGTTGTTCCCTGCAAGAGGTCACCTGGCCTGGCCTTAACGGTGTTGAATATTAACCAGATGGGCTGTGTGATGTCCAGCCTTGTTGTTTAGTGCTCAGGTTACCTCTGAATAGAGGAACGCTCGTGTCCTATCAAGGTTTCTCTGCATCTCCTCACCTTGAAACACATCCATCATCTTAAGCAAAAAAAGATGTATCTGGATGTGTGCTGCGTTCATCATTAATCGATTTTTAGTTCCTTTAATATCATCCAGCGAACAAACCCACAGGAGGAGAGTTTATAGTTAGAACTATAGTTAGAACTTAGGTAGGTGACATGTACCACCTACCTAAGCATTGTTTAAGACCATGTACACCCTTTCATGGCAATGGTATTCCATGATGGCATTGGCCTCTTTCAGCAGGTTAATTTGCCCTGCCACAAAGCAAAAAAGGGTTCAGAAATGGTTTAAAGAACACAACAAGTTCAAGGTGTTGACGTGGCCTAAATTCCCCAGATCTCAATCCAATCGAGCATCTGTAGGATATGCTGGACAAACGAGTCCGATCCATGGAGGCCCCACCTCGTAATTTGGGTCAATGGATCAGCTGATTTGGTGGCAAAAGGGGGACCTACACAATATTAGGCAGGTGGTCATAATATGTATATATGTTGTTAATTATTGTTATTTTTCTTTTTTATATCACAAGTTCCTGGTAAATTCACAGGGATTTCTTTGAGCTCAGAGGATCAGAGGTTCTGCAAATGCATTAGGATTATAGATGTTTTATAGAGGAGGGTCTATCTGCATTGCAGAAAATGGTTGTAATATTCAATGGGGAAGGCTGACAATGCTTTAATATAGTGCTTTTCCTGTAGCTCCTCTGACTCAGTGACACGGCCAGCCAGCACTTGATTACAGAGCTATGCAGAGGCTACGGCATACGCTAGAGCTACACAGGCCACAATACAGGACTTAAGAAGCCTGAGTTGTTCACACAGCAATGCTTAGCATCAATTTGGGTTATTTCATGTGCCAGATACATCTTCACCTAGATGATGAGTAACACATTAAATCATAATCTCATGTTTGTAACAGAGAGTGTGTGCTAGTACAACCGTCTTGAATGGTGATGGCTGCTACCCAAATCTCAATGCTACCCAAATCTCAAACAGTGGTGAAGCAATCACATGCTTGCTCTTTTAGAAGATGAAAACTGATGCCTGTGCAGTTTGTGTCCTACAAATGCACACAGGGATACTGAGCTACATACACACAAAATCAGACTTTAAAATGCAGCACATCCCCTCTGGCAGTTTAAAGTTCCAAATGAGAAAGCATGGCACAGTCCACTGGATGCTGAGGAATAAATTAAGGATGATGTTGTTAGTAGTGATGGAAGGAGAAATCAATCATTACTAAGATATTTTTCTATGGCCTACGCCTATTGCAATTTTGTGACAATATAGCAATTTTTTTTTAGTGATGGTCTTCTGTCCTCACACTTATTACCTATGGTTTGGATATCAGAGTTGCTATAAAATAACATTTTCATTGGTGCCAGATTTGTGTCACACTGACCAGTTCATTCTATTGGTCATAAATTGATTGTTGTACCTGACTAAAATGTTAATGTTGTACAGTTCTTTTGACCAATCGTTTTGTGAAAAATTTCTATATGCATTTTTTGTCAAATCTGTTATGCACAAACTTGTTGGACGTTATAATGGGAAATCCTCCTAAAAACATTCCTATAATTTACATAATTTAAATACCAACAATACATAATCAGAAACCAAAATGTTGAAACCAAAAAGTTTCTGTATTTGTACTTTAGCAAACAATATCCCTACTTAAGAACTGGTTTCTGCACCTTTGGCCTCTTGCCCACCCCCAAGCTTCTAAAACTAAATGTTTTAAACATTTATGAAATAACACCAGACACGCACAGCTCCCCTCAATTTATACCTCAGTGGCAGGTTGAAATGTAGGTAGAAAATGTGTCTACTTAATAATGCCAATGTCAGTAACTGCATGTGAATTAGTTAATTTTATCAGATTTTGCAACTGCTGTACCTGACAATATTGTGTCTCCTTAGATAAACTAGATGTTGTGGCAAAACAATTCTGTAAGCACGGAGATGATTGGTGGATGGAAAAGTGGTTTTGCATTATGGTAGTTGAAAGAATCTCCCTCAACCAAGCCATTTAGTTATGATATCGTACTACCTGGCTTTAATAACTCAGAGTTTACTGGGGCGCAGATGGCTCAGTGGTTAGGGAGTCAGACTTGTTGTCAGAAAGTTGCCGGTTCAATTCCTGACTGAATCAAATGTAGTTGTGTCCTTGGGCAAGTCACTTTAGCCTAATTTGCTCCGGGGAATGTCTCTGTATTCACTGTAAGTCCCTCTGGATAAGAGCCTCAGCTAAATGACTAAAATGTAAATGTAAAGACTAAACATTTATTTTACCCACTGATGGAAGATAGGCTCTCACCAAATAGACAGAAGTATCTTGTGTTTCAGGTTCTAGATCACCTCTTTTTAAAGCACACGGTTAAACTAATACAACTGACTTTGAGACATTGTTATATTTATAATATTAAAAAGAATAGGTCACCCTAGAGATTTTCTACTGATGTTGATCTTTCTCAGCAGGAAACACATGCCATTATGAATGTTCTGTAGATATGCAGTCAAAAAAAATACAAAATACAGTAATATAATGTAGAGTACATTATTGATGACTGGTAAAGTAGAGCAAGTGATTGGTTCTGAACAAGCACAAAATGCTTTATAGGCGGCAGCCTAGTAAAGCTATAGGGAGCCCATAAAATCATGGTAGATAGTATTATTCTATTATCAATCACTGTCATATTGGGAATTAACTGCTCTAAACCATATTGTGACTCTCCAGTTTTGCAAACCACTGACTTAAAATGAGAGTTGACAAACCAGTCTCCAATTTATAATCTAGTGTACAGGTGCGGAACAGAAAGGTAAAAAACATTGGATAAACAAGTTAGCCTTTTGAGCGAGTAATTGACCAGTCGACTAAATGGGGTCAGCCCTACATTAAATATTCACTTTGTTGGCCAACAAGTCTATTTATGGAGGGTAGCATTTTTTATGTTGTCCACCATCAGGAAAATCTGTGTGTACTGTATATAGCCTGAGTAATTTTGAATTTGTTCCTGGGGGAAATAACCCTTTTGCTCGCCGCCTACTAGGCGGAATAGTGAGCAGTGCCTGACCTGAATGTGTCTGACCTGGTTACTGAGACCGGGGGAACTGCTTCTATTGCTGCAGCGCTCACTCCCTCGCGCACACAAACGCATGCACATCTCACTCTCGCTCCCTTCTAAGGGAACATCAGAGGGGAAACATTGCAGTGGGATTTTCCTTCTTTCACTGTTTGTACTTGTTTTTCACATAGATCCATCCTCGGCTAGTGTCTCCTCAGCTCTGACAAAGTGGAGCTATGGTACAGGGTTTGGGGTGTCTTCATTGGTGGGGAAGTGACTCCTTTGTCTGGTTTGCAGCTCTTCCACATTCTCTCCAGTGTGCTTGCCCAGTCGCTAACTCCACACACGCAGACAAATCCACACACAGAAGCACACCCACATGTTAGAGTGGATCATCAGATAAGAGCCTCTCAGGTAATCAGTTCTCTATGAGCCTGTGGCATGATTGACCTCTCTCCCACGCCGCTGATGACTCTTCCACATCACGAAGCTACCCAGAGTATAAGGTTGTCAATGCTTGCCTGTATTCAACACTGGGCTCTCAACCACTCCCTTTTGATCCCAGTGATCGTGTGAACTCGCACACCGACTGCAATTAATCGTTTTGCAGACATTCTGAAATATTCAAAATGCGTCTCTTCGACTATCCTCCATAATTTGTATCACGAGGACATTGAACTCACCATATTTATGTCTGGCGTTATTCAAAGGACGACTATTCCACCTTCTTTTTCTTTGTGTCTTTGCAAGCAGGCTCAAAAGCAGCTGTTCTTCCTCATCTATTGAATCCAATATCATATTAGCCACTGTTGACATTGACGTCAATGTTGCTGCCAGTTCTGCTATTGTTTACCTTTTTCTTCTTTTAGTCCATAGAAATATAGCAAAGTCTGTAGCCTTTCCTCAGTTGCGACACCTCTGTTCAGGAGAAGACTGCAACTAGTGTCGTGACCACCACGTGAAAGTATACCAGTAAATAGTTACGGCGCTCCCATGACGTCACATTGTCGCGCGACAGGTTGGCAACGGCGACTATACCGAGGCCTTAAGACTGATACTAACGGGGAGTTGGCAAACCTCACTATATACACTTGCATTTCATTACCAATACGTTGTCAAATGGCCCCACCATGCATTGTGGGTAATACATGCTATGCAACTGCTTGACACCAGAAATGTTATTGGTTGCCCATCTCTTTTATATCTCTTTCAGACAGGAAACAAGCAACGTGATTTTTTTCTAAGTTCGACATGATGACTTTTAATCCCTGCACTGCAGTTTGAGTGATTTTACAAATATTACTGTTTCAAATGCTGATACTGACATTTTTGTTATTATGTTTTAAGGTAAAACTGTAGCCAGCCAGAGGATTATGTTGGTTGCTAATTTAATGAAATGTAGTTAGGCTTAAATGAAAAGTCTATGATACATCATGTAGTCTATATATTTTGTTATATACCTTATTTTACTATTATGCATATGTATATCATTCATAAGCGTAGTCGAGGGATACCTGAGGGGATACATCCCCCTCAACTTTTCTAAATGCAAATGTCTTAAGTAGTGATAGACCAATTTTATCGGCCAGCCGATATATTGGGCCGATATTTGCAATTTTACGTGTATCGTCATCGGCCGATGCGTGGCTGCTACGTTCACCAATTTTCCTGGCGTTATTTACCAACATGCATCCACACAGGCAGCTCTGATTTGCTGGAGATCTTGCAGTTCACGTGCAGACCATGTACTGTCCCTTGTTCTAACTTACCTGTTTTTTAATATTTGTTAAAAATAGTTTTTTAAGTTCAATTTATGTTCCTTTTTTAAATTGAGACATAACATTTGTGATCATTGTGTCATTTTTGTGTAAATTGAGGGAGCAAAACAGTATTGGCTCCAAATATCAGCTAAAGATTATTGGCAGCCCGTATCGGTCATCTGCAAAGGCTGATGAAAAAACATTGGTATCGGCATCGGCACTAAAAGATCCATATCGGTTCATGTTTAGTCTTAAGGTCAAATCCCCAGAACCCCTTCAGACTACTCCCTTGATATCATACGAGTGTGCCGTTTTGGGTAGATTACCTCTTCAATGTAATCCTGACAAACATTTTTCACATTTAAATTCCACTAATAACAATTATAGTGTCTAACTGTTTAGCATGTTAAACTAAGAAAAGAAGCAGAAAATCGCAATATTGATTTGCCATACATTCAGTATCGCGAAAATTGAAAAAATTGCAATACATTTCGTACTGGCACAAATGTATCGTGATAAATTTAATCCTGAGGCCCTAATGGCTACAGGTGACAAGTTTGTTTTTCATATTGTACGCTCAGTACTTTTCAGGAATTGACCCTGAAAATGGACTCCAGGGGCCAAATCTTAACAGTAACTTATAAAACAATTAGAAAGAGTAAAGGAAATATCAATCATGGTCACCGGTAAGATGTGAACTCCTTTTACCTAAACAATTTGGTCTTAAGTAGGGACTTCCCAAAACTTGTGAACTCAGAGTTACTCAAAAAAGTACTGTTACTCAGTACTTTGTCAACCTCTGGATAAAAGTGATCGTCAATAGTGATGGAAACATTTTCGTGTTGGGATGGATCGCAAAGCTGAGAGTGACTGATCAAGATTTGATTGTAGCGCGCACAGCCTTAGTTCCGTTTTAACAGTCAACACAGTTGCTATTTCCAGGCATTTGATCCATGTAGTTAAAACTGAAAGACGTCTAACTTAATTTAGCCTGATACTTAGGCCTGCCTTGTACTAATCTAAAAGACTAGTTCAAACCTGGTAACTGCCCACCCAATCAGCTGTTAGTGTATCTAGCTGGTTTTAGACAGTACAATTTGTGGTCGTTGATAATGAAAACGATATGCTCTGCATCTTCCATTGAACAAACCGGTTTTTCTCCAAAGAAATACAGTGAAATCTTAGTGCAATCAGAGTCAGAAAAGCAAAAAATGCATTGTAAATTATTTGTATAAATTGGCACCCTAGGTTGTGCTGTGCCCTGGCTGCGCCTGCTAGCTACTACCGGTAGGTGTAGAATCTATGACTAGGCATAGCTCATTGAGAGCTTAAGTGTAACTGGTACAACTCCTGGTATAATTCTAAATTCTGGCATGTAGAGCTTTCTTGGTTGGACTTACAATTTTCGACATATATACGTCCAGCTGGTGCAACCAGCCCCAAGCCCAGTCTCCTGTAGATCCCCTCAGCGATGACCTTGCTGTTAAATGAGCAGACATTGTTTGGGACTCTTTGTCCAGCAGGGGTGAGTTGACCCTTTAAGCACATGTTTCTGTACTCGCTTGGCGTTTTCACGTAATCTCATATTTAATTAAGGACTTCCCGGCAGAAAAAGGTCTTTAAGCAGACTCTTTTTGGCAGAACAGCACCCTGCTGATTGGCTCTTTCTGTGCCCAGGCCTGGGTCAATGACTGAGGGAAGGAGGTGACGGAGAGGGATGGTGAGGGGAGCGGTTGAGTGACGGGGGTAGAAAATGCAAGTGATGGAGGCAGTCCTAGCTAAATAAGGCAGCTATCTTATCAGTGATAAGGCAGCATGGGAGTGCAGGGTTCAAATACCTTGTCCTGGTAATGAGCATATTCTACTCTGAATGCATACGATGTCTCAACACACAGCATGAGGTACAATTAATACATTTGTGTGGCTTTGTGAATTTTTTCCCAAACTGGATATTTCTTTTTGCTAGTAATACTTGGATGAATCAATTCAGAACATATCTTATGTATAATGTCTAGAGTGGGGGGGTTAGGCTACTTGATTGAAGCCCTATGTTATACAGTCCTGCCCTTAACACTTCTCTGAACTTACTGTGCTTGATGTAATGATGTGTAATGCCTGATTTATGCTCATTGTGCTAAAGCTTTTGCCTTGATTCACCTGCTAGGATTAGTTGCAGTGTGGCATGTGTTTAACTTCATTGTTCACCTTTTCTAAATGCCACACTGCAGATAATATCTATCCTTACACTTTGATGCACATGCAGAGAATTTTGATTCACGTTTTACGGCAGAGATTGGTTCCGCCAGATGGCACTTAAAAAAGGAGATTAGCCAATTGCCATTTGCCTATTTTAACCGTCTAGCTCAGATTGCTGGCCCATATATTTGTGCATCACTAAGTTACCTCTTAACAGGGCTGCAAGAAAGTATATTTCCCCCATCTGATTTCTTGCATTGTTGTACAATTTCCACGTTGAATTTTGGCTTAACTTTTTTAGGGGGTTGTATAATATAGGGGTAGTCTGAATTTGTTTGCTGTTCTATGTAATCTAAGTAAAGTTGTTACCATGCAGGTTAGAAAGCCAAATCATGTCACAATCAAAACAAATGTACACTCCTCTGGAAAACTTGATGATCAGTTTGTGAAGGGTTACAAATAAAAAATGTAAAGGTCTCCAATCACAGTCTAAGCTATAGTGTCTAAAAGGAGAAAGATTAGGATTATCAGGGATCTTCACAGGAGGCATAAAGTTGTCGAAAAAAACCTTTAAACAACATTGAGGGATCTGCAGGCCTAGCCTCACTCGATCAGAATTACTGGGTTATATAAAGGTGGGAGTCATGGCAGAGCAGCAAGGCTGATCTCTGGTTACCAACAAGCACGGGCTGGTTCTCAATAGTTCTGGAACATCGTTTTACGGAGTGATGAGCCAGACCTGAAAGAAGCTGTTGCTGATAAAGAATCCACAAACTGAGGCAAAGCAGTTCGGTGGACCAACAGACCTCCAGCTGTGTAAGTCAGCAATGACTACAGGAAGGATTTGGTGCTTGTCTTTCTGCTAAAGACCAGATACCTTGTTTACAGTCCAACCAAGCCAAGGGGGATTTGGTGTTGCATAACTGTAAAAAGTAAATGAAAAAATATCACCAATCTTGTGTTTACTGAAGTTAATCTAATATATTGCTTTGGTTGAATGCCTACAAAACATTCAGTGCCAAAACTATGCTAAAATGCAAAAATTGCAAGTTTCACACTTCTTATATAAATATTTTTATATGTTTTGTAACTATTGTCACAAGTTCTTTTAAAGAGAGCATTGGGCATGATGTTTTTTGTTTCTCAGCATGACTCCCATTTGTTAGTAGTCTCACAGAGGAAGTGGTAACAGAGCCAGACACTGGTTACTCTGCTCAGCCTATAGATGGAAAGTTTGCAGTTGACATGCTGTATCCTCTCCTCGTCAGTCGCAAAGCTTGGCCAGAACATGTTGCCTCTAGATAAAAAAAGACTGATGCTCTGTTAAAGCACCTGCCCACCACAGACGCACACACCTGCACACACTCAAATGCTAATTCAGTCACACACACGTTTTGCTGCTAGTTTATTATCTACACTGTTACCTTATCATCTTACCCTGACCCACAGTACAGTATAAGCAATATTAATTATCTCATGCCCCAGTATGTTGACTCAGTACTTCCTGTATTGAACTCAGCATTTGTCATTCACTTTGGTGTGTGTGTGTGTGTGTGTGTGTGTGTGTGTGTGTGTGTGTGTGTGTGTGTGTGTGCGCCATTTGTAAACTATGGAGCTAAAATTGTGTTTTCTTTTATGCGGTGAAGCTCCTTTTGTAGACCAAGCTTTCTGTGCAGTTGTTTCCCTAATTAAACCTGTTCATAAGCTCCTAACAGTTATGCCAAACTTCACCAAACCGTAAGTCATAAACCTACGGTACAATGATCCTAAATTCCAACACTAGCCCAGTTGTAGGTTTTACCCTTAACCTAACCCCAAAACCTTTTTTTGACTATCTTTGTGGTCCCTGCTTGCAGAGTAAAACCAGAAACAGGCACTGTGTTATGTCCGGTTTGAAACATTAAATTCTGCAAACAATTTCAATTTTTTTATTACATTTATTTAAGAAAATAATATAAAAGTATTACATTTATTTATTCTCCTTAAAAGCATTCCTAATGAACGAATCTGTTATTTCATTGTGATCATCTGATTAAACCATTTGTAACATTGTTAAACTTGGTCTGTATATACTGTAATTGTGCATTTGTACAGGCGCTTGTTAGCAGGGTTTCAGTACAGCAGGCAATATCGTCACTGCACTCTGCAGTCTTCCTAAACCAGGAAAAAAGTATCTGCTGCTGTTTATTTCCTGAAAAATGTAGTGCCCGTTTACATTACGAGAGCTTCCATTCTAGACCTCTAGGGAAAAGCTTGATGAGAACATTTTATTATTTAAACTTGCGTGTCTCTCTCGAATAGCCGCTACGTTTCACTCGACCTGGAGGATTTGTGAATGTCTCAATGTGCAGGTCAACGGGCTGGTTTCTATATGCGAAGTGGTCACGCGTCTTGCAGGACATTCCATGACACGCCCACAACTGCACGATTGTTTACGAGATGTCAGTGTAAATGCAACCAGTATGCATATTAGTTCACATTGATTATAAAGAATGGCTTTTTTTATAATGTTAGGCAAATGCATAGCCCCAGGATTGTATAATGTCTTGTTTTGTAATTGTTTTTTGTGACGTATAATGATAGCATGTATAGTGTAATTATTTGTGTCATTTATTGTATTTGCTTTTTGTTATAAAGGCAACAGGGGTGCAGATGGCTCAGTGGTTAGGTACTGTGCCAAATGTCATTGTGTCCTTGAGCAAGGCACTTTACCCCAAGTTGACCTAGGGGAATGTCCCTGTACTAACTTTAAGTCGCTTTGGATAAAAGCATCAGCTAAATTACTCAAATGTAATTTGTATGCAATTTTATTCCAACAGTGAAACAACTTCGTTTTTGACAGACTATAGTACAGTCCGATTGGCCAACCTTACAAGGTATTGGACAGTTCCTTCTTTGTTGCCTCAAAAGATTGACAGAATAGAATGGTGTTCTATGGCATACCACACTTCTGTAAATTTTTGATATTAGCTCATGAAAAATGGTGCCTTACAGAGTTTAGTTTATGTTCTGCAACCACAGCTTGTTCTCTCCAGTCACCCGTGACAGAGAACAACCTCACTGGAGTCTGGTGGACATCAAAATATTGACCATTCCAAATCATGGAATGGTAGAACTGAAATATTCGTTACAGGCTACCAATACAAGGGTGTTTTGCCAGTGTTATAGTTGAGCCCTTAATTATTATTCATCAAAGTAATTAGAATTTACTTTTCAAAGTGAATTGAAATGAAGCCAGGTCTTTGTGACACTCCAATTCAGCAGTATTTGACATTTTATGAACCACATACAGTGAGTATTGACTTAACAGGATGGCAGGATCAAGGATGGCTCATATTGTTGTCTGTTGTGATAAGTGTCTGTGATTCGATAATGATCAATCTACAGTAGCTTGCTGGCTACATCTCCAGTTATACTTGAAGGTGTTCCATGTCAACTATTGAAGCAGGACGTGTTGCCAGATCCTTGTCCCTAAGTCCCCCCCCCCCCCAGTCACTAAGGGGAAGGAGATGGAATAAAGGCAGAATATCACGAACGAAAGAAAGCATGAATATAAAGTTATAGAATCAAGACATCGTGTTAGGGGATAACACTATCAAATGGACCTTTACAGCACGTGTCTCTACCTCTATGTTGACCTATCACACGTGCATGATTTCGTGCGTGCGAGAGATCCTAGACCAGCCAGCCTGGCATGGGTTCTGTGAGCGTGCGCGCTTTAATGTGGGAGCCAGAGGCTGGCACTTTGTTTTTGTCACCTGTATCATGTTACTTTGCCTCATTTCACCAGGAAATTCAAAGGAAAAACAATCACGGTATTGTTTTCCTCCGTCATGTTAGACTGCAGGGAATCCAGGACACGGGTGGGAACCAAAACCTAAAGTGTTTGGAAACTGGACTAGCCGGTTCTGCTAAAGCCCTTGTCCCTTCCACAGATACTTCCAACAGTGTCGTCTTTCTACCCATTTCCTTTCCTATTCACTCTGACCTCCCCTTTCTCTGCTCCGCTCTTTCTGGTGGGTTCCCACGTCATGAAGTGCCTTAGGAACTTGAGTGCGGTTGCGTTTTTGGCTAGAGCGCTACGTCGAGGAAGAGCTCGAGGTGAGTGTAGTGTACTATAAATGAGGATGATCTGCCATGTGGTGTTTGCGTGTGGGTCTCTGACCCAGTATCCTCTCCTGAATAATTAACTCTCCTCCAGGGCCCACTGTCAGTAAATCTGCAGCCGAAAGCAAGGCACGTCAGGTCACAGTTGTAAAACACACCTCCTTCGCGAGTGCCATAGATGTAACTCACACCTGAAAACACGCCTGTTTTCCAGAGCTCCTGACAGGAGACTCATCACCCATTCTACGTAAGTCCCATCGTGGGTTGGTCTTGACACAGGCCGCCGTCAAGTGAATCTCATGATGATGAAAACGTACCAGTACAAATGTTTCAGTTTAACATGTACTCGCTTTGAACAAGTTCTTTATTCCACTGGGGGATAAGAACTCCAGAAGACTGTGTTGTCTGCAGTGAAACTCTTATGCCACACTGCAGCCAGGCCTCCTAGCCAGGTACTTTGCTGTTTCTTCTCACTGTGGAAGTAGCATTGACCCGCTTCATTTGTGCCAGACAGTGAGGACTGTAACTTTATCCAGTAGTATCCCTCAACAGCATGTTCTGTAGATTTTTCTATTAGTTTGTTCCCTCCCCGTCATTCTTTTCTCTACGTTCAGACTATTTCTCTGGGTGCAGCGTTTTGACATCAACCGAACAGGCAGGCAGCTTTTCTGCTGTGGCCTACAGTAGCA
Organism: Umbra pygmaea; assembly: GCA_016801145.1. Lineage (NCBI taxonomy): Eukaryota > Metazoa > Chordata > Actinopteri > Esociformes > Umbridae > Umbra > Umbra pygmaea. The sequence continues at coordinate 5,980 of JACXGM010006822.1, read as the reverse complement.
ACATCAGAAAGCTCCTTTCATCACAGTAGTGCTAATAGCATTCTAGTATATAAACAGAAGAGTACTAGTAACTGCTATATATAACACTACACAGTGACATAGTTTACTCGTGCAATATTTTTCCTCTACATGCTTCTGCTCACAGACAACCACAATCTAGATTACTTCCGTCTTTTTTAAACAGCTCATCGATAGGGCTCAAATAGCACACTATTCACTTTAGGCCATATTCAAAATAGTGTACTATAGAGAGGAAAAAGGCATGGACACAGTCTTAAAATCAACCCCTTCTCCATCTAGGGTTAGGTCAGGAATCTTCAACTAATGATTCTAATAATTAGCGGGTTTATTTTAAATTTACGTTTTAGTAATTTAGCAGATGTTCTTATCTAGAGCGACATCCCCCTGGAGCAACTTGGGGTACAGTGCCTTGCTCAAGGATACAAAGACCTTTGTTATATTCGGGAATCAAACCACTTGCGACTACAAGTATGACACCCTAACCACTGACCTGTCTAACCCCCATAAACAAGCTGAATGAGGCTACATTATGTGCTGTTGGAGTGAATACCTACAGGATGGTAGATCTTCAGGACCAGGGTTGGAGATAACTGAAATGATATTTGATTGATGTTATTATTAGTTTGCACTAGTATGAATACACTATCATAAAGCAACATGGTTTGCTAAGTCTGGTCTTTCACCAATTTTATTTGTTTAATTTTTCTTTCCAGAGACACACATTCTCAGTGAGAATATTGATGTGGTACTTTGTGGTGTCGATACTTTCGTGATGCTGCTATTATTATTAGTTAATAATGCTATTGCTGCTATTATATATTTTATACAATATTTTTTATATTAATAATTTTCTGTATTCTGAACAAAACAAAATGCAATATGCAGCAATTGAAATTAATAACATTTCATGAATGGGATACTTTGAATTCAAATACATCTTGCCATAATCTACAGATTGCAACTGATTGGGAATACAGCTATTCTGTATATTGGCAATTATGGTGATATTATTTCAAATCATGAAACATGGGACTAAAACATGTTTCCTTTTTTTTACGTGTACAATCTATATAATATATTATCACCTTGGCCTTAAATGTTATTGAACATCATCCCTGTCTGTTAACGACCACCAGTTAACGGCACATCCTTGTTTCAGTAGCCAGAACACAACAGTGAGGGAGTGGAGCACTTTCTTATAATTAGAGAACTTATCCAAATGAAAACATGTGCCTGCTTTGTACAGCTATTTGTAAAGAGCACTACCCTGTTTTGTAATTGGTTCCCACACATTTCATTGGATGAAGTTGAAGTGGGTCAGCAAGTCCCAGTTGGCTGAGAGATTGTTGGAAGATCTGCACGTGCCCTCCGCCCACGATATGGAGCTGAAAACCCTGGCTTTGATCTGAGCTTCAGGTTCCATCTTCAGCCCTGCCTGCTGCTTTATCACTTTTTTTGACCGATCTTATTTTATCAGGGAAGTTCTGGAGATCTTAGTGGTCCATACTATGTTTCTGTGTTTCCAAGTGCTCTAGAATGGAAACCTGCAGCTTTTCTATAATGCAGTTTGCAAAACCATGTCAGCAGTTCCATCTGACAAAAATCTGTTAGATATTTTGAAAAATAGATAACCGCATGGTTTGCTTTCATGACGATTATTCAGCCTTAAGATTCTGCATCATAAAATATTTGCAAACCAATAAAAGCTGGTTTTCCTCGCCTATTAATAAATAAAGAATAATTCCCTCAAAGCTTCTATGGTTAGATTTAGCTGTAGGCTACTTTTGAACATGTCAATACCTCATGAAAATAGTGCTTCATGAAAAATATCTTAATGTTTAAAAGTTGGCATCATCACATATTGATCTACAAGTAGCATAGCTGCCAACTCTCACCCAGTGCCCGTGAGACATGCGCATTTGATTGGTTTCACACATGTGAAACCAATCAAATGCGTGTGGAAACCAATCAAATGTGTGTGTATCACAGGCACTGTGTGAGAGTTGGCAGCTACTGTATGCAGTAGTCAAACCAGTAGCCAGGTCTCAAAATGTACAAACGGTCCACTCAAGTTTAGTTCAAGTAATCAAACAACACAGAATTTTGTGCTAAATCACTTTTTTTATGTTTTAAATAATAAAAAATGTTGCTTTTACATATTTTGTATTTGTCAATCAAATGTGAGTAACCTATAACTGTTGTGCTATTAGAAGAGTGAGTAGTTTAGAAAGTAGTTTAGAAAATGGTCTATTAGAGGAGTAAGTATTTTAGCGTAGTTTAGAAAGTAGTCTAGAAATTGGTCTATTAGAGGAGTAAGTATTTTAGCGTAGTTTAGAAAGTAGTCTAGAAAATGGTCTATTAGAGGAGTAAGTATTTTAGCGTAGTTTAGAAAGTAGTCTACTGTAATTCCGTAGCTCAACTAGAGCCAGGTGTTTGTCATGAGGACGCTCATCTGTGTTGATCAATGTGAAGGTCTATCTTTATGACATGGTAGAATGTTGCTGCTGTAGCAGGTAGATCGTCACATTGACATAATGTTGATGCCAATGTAGATTAAGTATTAGGCCGAATTTACTAAGCAAAATATTCATTTATTCCACAAATTTAGACAACTCATTTTCTTTTGTGCCGACCTGATTGTTTTTTTCTGCTTGCATAAATGCAGACAAACTCCAAGTACATGGAGGGAAAATTTACTTTTCGTGTTTACAAAAATCCTCTGAACATTTTAAGGCTTGTGGACTAGGGCTGAACAAAAGTATATAACAGGTTTCATCAGCTGTCTAGAGGCAAGCTAGATCATGAGAAGGCATGTTGCAGTCTGGTGAGGTAGTGTACAGTATGTTTCAATTGAATGAGAGCAGCCTATCAGACTGCACATTTTATTTGGAGTTAGCCACGTAGCATTATCAGACTGTAGAGATCCCTTTGGTCATTACCATGCTAATACTCCAATCTTTTTTGCTCAAAGGCCACATTAAACTGAGAAATTAAATGAAGGGCCGATCATACAGTGCAGTCCATAAGTGTTTGTACAATGACACAAATACATGTTTTAGAAAAGCAGTGCCATTTAAGAGTACAAAAAGTACTTTAGAGCCAGGTGCGTTTGATTGCATCTTTAGTCCCTGCACCCGAGAGCTGTCTAGCCTTGATTCTAAGCTTTGCATATAGTTTGTTGCTGTTGTCTGACACGATGAGAACAAAAGTAACACTGCATATCAGGCTGTACAAACAATTTAGAATGAATCAATCATACACAAGGCCAAAATATAAGGCATGCAGAAAAACAAATGTTTGGTATGTTTTGAAAAAAAAACATGCACTAGTTAACTCAACAATGGCAAATGACCTGGATAACCAAATAATGCTAACCATAATAAAGAAGAAAAAACAAAGATCCGTCGGAAAGATCAGGAACACTCCAGGAGGTTGGTGTGTATGTGTCACACCTTTTCTGCATGAGACTTCACCATCCGAACTAGACTGGAACGCAAGGTGCTAAAACACGACATACCAAAAACACCATCCAAACTAGACTGGAACGCGAGGTGCTAAAACACGACATACCAAAAACAGCATGTTAAGGTCCGGAAAAAGTATTTTAGACAGATGAAACAAATATAAATCTGTACCAGAGTTATGGCAAGAGGAAAGTGTGTGGATTAAAACAGGGACCTCCCAAACCAATTAGACTGGAACTGTCTCACTTGTCTTCATTGATTTTGATTTAACTACTAAATCCAACTGCTTAATTCTGAACTGTACCGAAACATCTTGGATTCCCAGAAAAAAAACAAATGGCTCAAAACTCTTTGGACAAGACTTCACCTTGTAGCAGGTCAATGACCCCTGACATTCTGCTAAAGCATCCAAGAAGTTTAACGTTCTTGTCTGACCAAGTCAAGCACAAGGTCTAAATCCATTTGAGCGTGTCTTTCATTTGCTGACGACAAGCATGAGCGCTTAAATATCCTGAAACAAACAGGAACTCAAGATGGCAGCTGTACAGGCCTGCAGAGCGTCACCAGGGAATATACTCCACATCTGGTGATGTCTATGGGATGCAGACTTCAGGCGGTCATCCAAAGCAAAAGACTTGCAACCGATGACTAAATATGATTAATAAGATTATGTTAATGTGTCCAATTACATTTGTTTCCCTAGGACGGGGATTGTGTATAAAACAAGAAGTAATTCTGACTTGGTAAACAGTCCCTGAAATTAGAGCTGACAGTCTACACTTTTAACTTCAGAATTTCTTTAGTGATAATTATTTTTTTAATTTAAAATCGTTGGTGTACAGATCAAAAATGGCTAACTGTTACTGTCCAGATATGTTGCCTTCTCTTTCTGTCTGTCTCTTAACATGCATCCCTGTCATCACAGCCTTTCCTATGTCTCCTCCAACGCCCATCTCCCTTTACTCCCGCTTGTCTCTCTGCGTCATAAGAAACCTCTTAAGCCGTGAGCCAGCCTCTCACTCGCCAGTGTTGAATGGAGTGTAGCACTCCACTAGAGTTGAATAAACATACTCAGATACTCCCCACATCTAAGGCCCGGTAATTTGGGGGGTTACAAATGGAGAGAATGTCTGGGTTCGGCAAACATGGCTGGTTGTAAATTCAGGGGAGGAGAATAAGCATGGGTATTTGAAAGTATAGCCGTGACACTATCATCAGTAATCAGATACCTTGTGGTAGGCTATGTAAGGCTGCATCCTTTGTACATCAAGGTGCCCAGTACCTCTACTAACTTTACTCTGCAAGGTGCTCTGTGTGGACTAGGGGTCTAACCGATTAATTACAAGATGCAAGTAGCTTAGTGCCCACTTACAAGTAGCTTGTTGATTAAACCCAGAGCCTCCCTGGTTCTGGGAACCGTAGCTTGCTTTGGAAATTGCTTCAAGGCTGTTTCTCCTTCAGTAGTCTTTGTGGCATGCTTTACATCTACAGGTCTCTTTTCTCCTGGCCAGTTGAGCTCTTTTGAGCCGTCATTGATTCCTATTAGACATTTCTTACCAATGAAATTGGAACAGAATGTGATGACATTAACATGGACTAAACCACCTGATCTCTAACTTATTTAAGCATATGTTGACAGATTTTTATTTACATAGTGTAGTCCTTTCTTAGGACCATTGTTCAGAGGAGAGGGAAAAAAAAGTGTCTATTTGAAATGAGTGTGAAATGTGCAGATATTAATTATTGTTAAGCTAGTAAAGTCAGAGACCTGGTGTGAACAGGCATCAGTTAAGGCCCAGCTGTGCGTGGCTGTGCGTCTAGCGTGCGTCTAGCGTGCATCTAGCGTGCGTCTAGCGTGCATCTAGCGTGCGTCTAGCGTGCGGTGCGTCTAGCGTGCGGTGCGTCTAGCGTGCGGTGCGTCTAGCGTGCGGGGTGTGTGGGGCGTCTAGCGTGCGGGGTGTGTGGGGCGTCTAGCGTGCGGGGTGTGTGGGGCGTCTAGTGTGCGGGGTGTCTAGTGTGTGGTGAGTCTGGATGTTAAAGTAAAAAAAATGCACCCTCAATGGGGTAGGGAGCATTTCATTGGTGAAAACTACAGCTGGCAATCCATTGGTTGGCGAATTTTGATAGCATAACACAAACATTCTGAGAGTTCAGAAAAAATCTGTGAGGAGAAGATTTGCAAGCGAGAAGAAGCAGCCTGAGTGCGAAGAGAAAAGCTGAAGTTGAGAGCAGGAAATCTATCCAAGCAACATATAACAAGCAACAGAAAGTTTGACCACAAGCAGAGCAAATCCAAGCGCAAGCAGTGACTATTTCAGTGTTCGAGCAAGGTTTTGAGGGAAAATATAGCAAAATCTGAATGTAGTATCTGTGAGAAATGTTCTGAAATTGAAATAATGTCCTCTTGAATAAAGATAGAAATATAACTTCATAGGTGTGTGGTGTGTCTAGTGTGTGGTGTGTCTAGTGTGTGGTGTGTCTAGTGTGTGGTGTGT
>JACXGM010006821.1:10434-31922 GCA_016801145.1 Umbra pygmaea | reverse complement strand
CAGGCTTACAGTGTAGAAATGTTAAGGTCACATTTAGGGTCTACAGTGTAAAAATATGAAGGTTTCAATTTTACAGTGATTGAGAACGATATTATAAAATGTAAAAGTTTATTAGCCCTTTAAGGTTAATAAATACAGAAGATTGCCGAACTTGTGACAGGGATCATTAAGTAGATCTTCTTCAGACGATTTACGTGTGTGAAGTTAAATGTGTGAACTCAAAACCACTCCAAAGGATCAGCCACCATCACAGTGTATCTGAGCAGCTGTGTCAGCTCAATGACTAATCTCTGGGTGCATAAGACAGGTGTACGGCTTTTAGGGATGCATTATAACCATTTTTTATTGCCGATAAATAAGAACAAAACATTGAGTAGCTGCCGATACAGAGTTCCAATCCAATACCAGCCTTATTCATTTTTTAGATCAAAATGCTGTAAACATGAACTGCGTGTGCATGTGCTATGATCACACAGGGACACAAGACGAGGCCAAGGGCAACAACCAACTGAACACAGACTCATCTTTTTCATTTACATAATATAATTTCTAAAGGTATCAGTATTGATATTGAGATATTATAGAAGGGTTTTCTTGGCATAGTAATTAACAGTCAATCAATAAAATGTGTATTTATTTGTATACCTTGTGCAGAAGTGGCTTTGAGGAAATATGCAATAAAATAATGTAGCAATATTATGAGAATAATCCCACACATTGCATTGAGGCTTCCTGTATAATTAATTAAGAATCTCTATTCAATGATCAACATATAGTCATGATCATCATTTACTAAATACTTTAAAATGTCTATAAGAGTTTTACTATAGTTCTATAAATGTTATGTTTTGATATTTCCTAAGAGCTATTGACCATGTGGAAATTATACAGCAAAGACCAAATTATTCTGAATTTGTGACGATGACATATACAATAATGAATATTGTTTTACTGTAAATGAAGATTTGCTCCATTGTAAGATGCAGCCGACAGTAATAATTAACTAAGGATACAGGAGGTCTCTGGAATGCTATGTATCTAAAGCCAGTGTGACCAAATGGAGAACAACAGCCAGATGTTTGTCAAGGCCTTTTGGTCCCACTAGAAGTGTTACTGAAGCCTATATATTAACTGCCTCAGAGAGGGGTTAACATCTAGTATTCAGAGACAAGCTGGTGCCTAGTTAACCAGTACACAGTAAAAACGTCAGTGTTAAATTAACACTCTCAGTGTTTTTATAGGTCCAGTGGACCTATATACACACTGAAGAGTGTTAACTTAACACTTAGGGTGTTGATTTAACACTGCAGGTTTTACTGTGTAGTAGTTATGTTGAATCCAAGGCTTATAGCCATTGTTGGGATTTTGAACTAATGCTATCAAATTGGACCAATGGGAAATCTGTATTAAGTTTTCTGGTGTGACTTCATTCTCTGTATGAATTAAAGTTATCAGATTTTTGGCTGTTCTCTCTGCAGAAACAACCAGCTTTAAATGTTGATTTAAACATTAAAGTCTATGCTCCGTTTTCTACACAGTAAATTTATTTGGATGAAAACATCATTTATTTCACAACAATATTATCCTTGGCATCACTTGGTATCAGATCGACAGGAAATTAGTACCTCCACCCAACCCTAGTTCATTGACTTTGATTGACTGTTATTATGCTTCCAACGTCTCTGACCGTCAGTTTTTTATTTGCTAAAAAAAATGTTTTAAGCCAACAGACTATCAATAAACAAAAATGTTGAAACAAATCTATTTATCTTATTTCTTAATTTCTCAATCTGATTGTTTGAAGTCTGCCTGGCACTATGTTGATATTATAGGACTCTGAAAGGGCCATCCTTTATATTACAGTAAAGGGCTTTACAGTTTTTAATCAGAAGACTCATGGCTACAAGATGAAAAAGTAAAACCTAAATCTACAGAAGTAATCTTTCATGATATTATTGATATGGCAAAATCAATATAATGACAAAGCATTACAAAGTAATTACACAGATCCCGGTATACCGCCAACCCTTTACATATGTGAGTCTAATTTTGAATACCTGGAACAGTGAGTTATGGCAATCTCTCCAAAATAAGTTACTTGTCGCATTACCATGGTTCCATCCTGATTACTATCCGGTAACTTGGTCATTAACTAAATATTTAGCAAAATTACATCTGTGTCAAAACCGAAGCACACCATAACTGGACACACAGAACTATTAATAATATCAACTTTGTTTCCTGGCTGCAGTCTTTAAACATGTGTTAAAATCATCCTAAACAATTGTATCATATTATTGCATACACTTTAAATACACATACAGTACAGTACATACTATCACCAAAATACCACAATGGCTTCCTTCACTGTACTAAAGCTAAAAACATATTGAATTCAGTTATTAAAGAGCCATGTCAACGTGGAACGTTGATATCAGGCAGAATATATGTTTATAGATGTTTATATGTTTAATGTTTAAAGATACTGTACAAATGATCTGGATATTTGTATTACTGTACAGTATATTAAATAACTAATTACTACGTAATATGTAATTCAAATGTTTTGAATATGGATACACTACAAAGTGTGTGTAAATATTTCTTTTTTTGTGTATTACAAATATATTTCCCATTTGCATGTACATTTGTTGAACATAATATAATCAATATTGAGTATGTTGTCTATAACAATTGTGTGTTTGACATAGCTAATGTGGAACTCAGGAATGAAGTATAAAGCAAATATGGCCTTAAATTTTAAAACACTGTTGTGAGGTTTTTCGAAACTCATTACAAAACCAGTAACTGAAATACTTTCCCACCACATAAAGGAAGTACTTTACCACTGATGACTACTCAATGAGGGCAAAGCACACACTTGATACAACAGTTATATACAGGATCTACAATAACTATCATTAATTAAACTACAACATCATACTATTATAACATTTGTCTTGAGCAAGTTTAAAAAAATATATATTTTTTTTCTACCATTATTTATCCATTTGCAGATTCGGAAATAATACATACTTAAATGCAAAAGCAAATGCAGAATTCTTTCTGGACACAATTCATTCTATGAACGCGGCATATTATTTTCTCATGGGCCTGTGAGCTTTGGGATTCAAACCCAGTATCAGTTATTTGATTGATGGGGGGTTGGATCTGACACTTCTCATGCATCTTCCCCCCTTTACTCAAAAACTTCTCCTTTTCACACGCAACATCTGCCTTGGTGGAGCTCTCACACATGTATTTAAGTGTTGTTGTGTGATGACAACCCTAACACTTTGTCCTAACACTTTGTCCCAATATATTGTCCTTACACTTTGTCCAAACACTTTTGTCCAAACACTTTTTTCCAAACACTTTGTAATGGAAAAGCAGGTCCAACGGCATCATGTGGCAATGGAAACCTTTACCACAACATCTTATTGCTAAGTATGAAACCACAAGTGGGCATCATATCTGCCCACATCAGTACTACATCAGGTCCCATTCACAACACCATATCAAACACAGACATTGACCTGTTTACTCAGTCGGTTTTGTTTATACACAGCATTGAGGTTTCAACCTTAAAATGCTCACGCACCTTCTCGTTATATATCCAATTTGTCAAACTAGTGGTGCAACACTGGTCATGCCTCACGTTCTTACTTTTGTGAAGCATTTGCTTCCCGCCAAAAAGAAAGCAGCAGCTTGGGCCCGAGCTAACATTAATGTAAAAAACTTTATTGAACCACTCATCATCAAGCCATTTTGTAAGTGTGTGTATTAGCAACATATAGCAACATTTATTACTCTTTTGTTTCAACCAGGATTAAGAAAACCTGCACACAAGGAGTTGCTGGTGACAGACGGTAATTATGTACGAGTCGACTAAAACCACACGCAACATTGGAACAATTTACCCACCCATAGCAGAGCCCAAAATGCCAAGACCAGGTCATGAACCTGGTCCTTAGTGGGGTCCTTAGTGCTGTTGTAAGCGTTTGTTAGAACAGCGTGTTACTTAAGAGCTCACCTCACTAAGCTGCTGTACAATACATGAGGAGCTTAGAGAGTAAAGAAGCTGAGAACAGCCATTGGCAGCAGCCCATGAAACATTACACAACCACCCATACAAAGAAAAAATATATTTAAATATATTTTAAAAGCATTAAAGGGTAAATATAAAACCTAAAATAAAAATATTATTTTTTAATATTTCATATTGCGTTTTTTTTTTAAAGGTACAACAATATTCTGGCAACGCATGCTATAATTTCATCCCTGTTTATATCTTACAGCAAAATGAATATAACTGTTTACAGTACATTGTTTACAATGAATGTGATAAATATTCAGTATAATTTGCTGTGCTATGGACGTTTTCATATGCAATATTTACATTTATGAAACTTGTAAATACGTCCTTTTTTTGAAAAGAGCACGAATGAGAGACAGCCACACTCTATGAAAGTATATTAAGTTGATATTACATTGACAATAAACATTACTAATAACTTATAAATGTGGCAAACACAAACATCTTGTATCTTCTGCCTGTCCAACACCAGTGGCTGAGGACCATTTCAGACTCATCCATGAATCTGACCCCATATCGGTTGTCATACCTGTAGGATTTTAGCAGCCGTTTTCGCTTGGTGCCGCGGTTTGACACCGGGCTGGGGGACAGTGGATTCCAGGAGCACAGTCCAGACGTCCAGAATGCGTGGTCCAGAGGTTCCATGACAGAGCTTGGTGGAGGGCACTAGAAGCCAGGCGGACACTGACCGTGTCAGCATAGAGGCTGCTGACTGACTCTGTTGCACTTCCTGGAGACGCACTCAAATACTCAAGCGCTCTCACTCGACCTCTATCTCACTTCCTTTCTTACTCTCGCTCTCTCTCTGTCTGTCACTCTCTCTTATAATCTCATCGTAACCACACACTCCTCAGTTTGGCTCGGATCCAAAGGCCCCAGTCGCCTCCTTTCATTTTAAACACATTAGTGAATAAGCTCACTGCCTTGGACCTTCTATCTGGAATGGAATGAGCAGAGTCGGTTCAGTTCTGGAGAAGTCAATTGAGCTTGGTTTTATTAAGTCATATTAAGTCAAACATTAGAATTAATATCTGCCTGTGAAACCAACATATTGTATCTCGCCTTGGACATGTATAGTCATGCTATTTATATGCTTTTGATATTTTGCATGCCAAGTGACATCCACACTGCTACACCAAACAACTTCTGCTGGAAGTCACACTTTGCTCAAATTCCATACTTTTCAGAGTATTTATTTACACAAAAACTAAACAAAATTTGAAAGGCCAGCGTGTGATTTCAAATAGATTAGCATTTTGTCTTTTTGGCTCATATGGTAGAGTTTAATGTCCTGTGCAGTATTTTTATGGATATATACATATATTGCGTTAAATGTAATACTTGGTATATTTTAAAGACAAATAGGTTGGGTAACACGTATAACCATACTTGCATTGGACATTAATTGGGCATATGAAACTAAACAATCTGAATGCAATATATGTAAAGGGTTATATTTTTAGAAGTGAAGGATTTTCCTATGTCATGTGACCACTAAACTGGCTTGGACCAAATTCGTCTGACCAGCATTTTGGAATGCAGGGTGGGCCATGAGTGGACCACCAGGGTGACCAAATGGCCGTAGGTTATTTAGGGAGAGACACAGACAAATGTTAAACTTATACATCCGAACTGATTGAGCAATGTCTCATAGACAGTTAAAGTAGGTACTCTGCAGACCAAATGTTATCAATGACAAAAAGTCTAATTTCTGTTAGAAGTAGTTTCAGTCAATGTACAAGGTCTGCTATTTTTAGTAATAGCAATTTTATAAATCTGGGATGATTGAAGATTTCTATGAACTGTGAAAACATATTTAGTGCCGATTTAGCTGTCCTCGTCTAATTTCTAAGGTCTACGACAAAACTCTCATATCGGAGCCAAATCACTGCTCGCTCCTTTAACGACACTCATTAAGTATTCAGAGACACATCTTTGCTAGTCTTTGAGTTGTCCCAGACGCCCCAATATTTTCTGGCAGGTTTGATATTTTCGCTTATCGTAATCAATTTTGTGAAACACGCCATGAGCTGGAGCCATTGAGAGACCAGAAACCTTGAGGTATACGATTATAATGTGAAATTGGCATTACAGGCACTAATGTTTAACCATTTTTATTTTTAATATCTATTTACAATCTTTGTTGCCCATCATCTCCCCTAACTGTTCTTCTAAATATGTATTGTGCTTTTCTCCCTCGTACTTCCCCACGAGAAACGACTGTGCAGACAATTTGGACAATAGCTGCTCATCTTTCTCAGGCACATTTTATGACAAAGTCACGAGAAACAAAATAAATAGTGTGTGTTTTTTCTGAGATTCATTTTGTCATGGATTTATCCTAGCTTTAATCTGTTTACCTCGTCTGCCCTCGGTGGTTTACTGTGAGCACCATTCTGATTGGTGTACTGTGAGCACCATTCTGATTGGTGTACTGTGAGCACCATTCTGATTGGTGTACTGTGAGCACCATTCTGATTGGTGTACTGTGAGCACCATTCTGATTGGTGTACTGTGAGCACCATTCTGATTGGTGTACTGTGAGCACAATGTTGTGTAATGTGACAGCACAGTGATGTTTGTAGTGTGTCTTTGGCTTCAATAGTCATGCAAGAAATGGTCGAGACAGATAATGGGTTTATGCCTTTTCAGGAACGTGAGGAACTCTGCCGTTAAGCTTATGTTGCAATTTGAGGAGACAAGGAGGCATACATGTCTATTTTCTATTGTCTGGATTGGCCAGTGGAGAATGGACATTTACATTTTAGGGCATTAACATATTTTTCTTTGTTTAGCCATATAGGACGTGTACATTTGGCCAGAACTGGACAAAAGGACCTTTGTGGCCACTAGGGGCACTATATACAAGGATTAACCAGAGCCATATATATAGAGAGGCTGGCCAATTTAAATCACGGGCGTCATATTTGATACCATCGTCAGATGACTCTACAGTGTAACCCTATGGGGCGAATATGCTACCTTGAAATAAATAGCTTATTTTTACTATAAACAGGCACATATTATTATTAATGTTTGTCAATATGTAAAACGCCCTTACGGAAATATTCCAGTGCAAATTTACCTTCTATATCGTAAATGGGCCTCTAAAAAATGCTAATTGTAGTGAGTGACCACGTCGTGACGTAACCTTTTGTAGTTCATCTATTTCAGAGGACAGGTTAAACTTACTCAATGGCAAAAATTGTAACTGTAACTAGTGCTGCATTGTAATGTGCTGCATTGTTAGGCTATAATTATTATTAACAGACATCGATAAACCCTTCCTATATTGTAGCCTAAAAAAACATTAATTTCACATACAGCTCCCTTACTTTTCACCTTTCTGATTAACGGGGGAACTCTTTCATTGCAGCCAAACGGGCAACAATTGGTCATTTTTTCAGTGATTTATGTCATTTAAAAAATAATTTATTACATTTTTAATAAGGCATCGGGAAAACAGACAAGTCGCTTCCACCAGATGGGGTGAAGCCCCACGTCTCCTGACCTCGGCTTTACAAACACACGTTACCTCCTATCTGAAGCAATACAACTGCTGCTGCATGAGTTGCTTACACGCTTCCGGCTGACAAGTAAGTTTTACACATCCCCACAGACCCTACATGAATAGAATCAACCCTTCCCAGGAAGCCTAAAGCCAGGTTTTAGATTTCATCCCAGCCCAGCGGTAACTCACCTAATGTAATATATTGACATGTACAACAGTAACTGAATGGTCACTAGCAGGAACCACTTACAGTGAGCAGCATCATTCGTTGGACAGTGACCATTTTATTGTAATTTTGGCCCTGTATTTGAGTTTGAAAGGACACAATCAGGTTGAAATGCAAAGTCAAAGTCAGCTTTAATTTGAGGCTATATTCATACATATCGGATGAACTGAATTCTTCAATGTCTCAGGCATGGATTTTATGAGTCTGGAACTCTACTGGACAGATGGAACATCATTCCTCCCAAATATACAGCGCTGTCAAACACGTGGGTCCAAAACCTCCCAAAGGCCTGCCATTGTCCGTTTGTGTCAGGACTGAGAGGATAAAATGCACAAGACAGACACACAATCAGTCATCTGGCATCTTCCTCATGAAAAGTCCACTGTGCAAACTCAGCATTGGTTGAGAAGATTAAACAAGAGTGACAACTGTTTCTAGCCTATTGAGAGACAGTGCTTTGCACCCCTCCCACACCAATCTGATCCTTGGTTGGTTAGATTAGGATTGTGATTGGTGAGACGTCTGATGCAACATTAGTACACTTTATAACAAGATGACATCTCTCTTTGAGAAAACAACCGTGCATCTCAGAAATTCTCCCAAATTACATTCTCAGGAAACTATTTTGAAAATGAATAACGTTGTATGCCAACATACTGTAAGTAGGGTGTTTTTACGTTTCATGAGGTTACTAACAGTTAAGGTTAGGCATGACATTACTGAGGTTAAGGTTAGGGTTAACATTACAAAACAAACTGACAATCGCCTGTTTGCATCATGCTGCAATGGAGAACAAAACACACAGTGTCAATCTGGATTCCATCTCACGGACATCAACATGAAAGTCACATATTCATACGCCCGTCCACCATCCCTAACCCTCGCCCTAGGAAATTCGACGCTACATGCTACGTCATAATCTTCATATTTAACATTATTCAGCTGTTACATTTAGTTCCCTATGAAAGTAATTGACCCTTTCATATGTTCATATTTCACATATTTCGATTTTGCTAAATAGTTCCCTCAGAACGTATTTCATGCAATTTTGGGCTCTGAGAAAATGTTATTTTCAGAGGAGATCTGCCACTTGAATTGGTTTAGCATGTGACCATTGTTCCTCTTTTCAAAAGTAACACGTTTTCTTTTTTTAATGTTTGAAACGCCACTTTAATCTGTCTTGTTACAGTCTAGGCTTCCTTCATTATACCCAGACGTGTGGCTAAGCGCCGCTGACACTGCACTACTCTTGTGGTGCTAAGCCTCTTAGAGCAGAACTGAAGCATGAGATTACATCTGGCATTTGAAAGAGAGTTAGGAGATTGTCTCCAACAGACATCTCAGTCAGTCAAACAGGAATAATGGAAGGGTTATGAAGAAGTCAGATTATGTCACATAATGATAATGTAATCAGTGTCTAGTATGGTATCGAGGCTGACACAAAGAAATGCCATCAAAACAACTATGCTGATATAGAATATTTGATAGGAGCGATGGAAAGATTAGCACCTAGAATAGTTCACTGTACCCAGGCTTTTTTTCTGATTGTGTTCAAACAGATAAAACACATTTATTTTGACTATTAAAGGCAAATGCGATCAGCCACAAAGATAAACACAAGGTTGAAGTTTTTTAACTTCCAGCTTCCTCTATCCCACAATGAACCTGACTCAGAAAAGAGGAGCAGGGTCCAGCTGTGGCTTGGGCGTTCCCGATATGACACAAGAACGCCCATTGGGCATTCCAGATGGACGCTTAATGTTTGTTTTGTTCTCCATTGCAGCATGATGCAGACAGGTGATTTTTACTTAGTATCATTACATTAACCATAAGCCTTACCCAAACCCTTACCCTAAACTTAACCACTCTGAAACCTTGCTGTTATGCCTATGTGAAATACAATTTTTACTTTCTGTCATTAAAGCTAGGGTATGCAATTAACTTCTGAAACACTTTTTGTCAAAATCGTTGAAACTGACTTTCTATACTAATAAAAAACAAAGATTAAAGCTTTGAAACACATCTGAAAATAATTGAGTTTCTGTAGTAGGCACAGCCCTACTATAAACCAAGCCACTCACTTTCTTCGGCATGATGATTGGATTGGCAGGGCAACTGTAAATGTGTGCCCAGAGATACATGATTTGGTGCGCGTCCCCGGCTCACTATATCTGATGAAGCTTGTACAGTCATACTAACCTGTGAAGAAGCAGCAGTACGTACCAAGATAATCTAAATTATCGCAGAGAAAGTCCCAGTGCAACCCTGAACTACCAAAAAAAGGAAGACTTTGTTCAAATTGACTATGAACAAAAAAGCTTTAGATAAAGCATGCAATCAGACCAGAGTAAATATTGGTGTGGCTTTTCAGCGATGGTGACAACTCCGCGATTCCAAGTTGTTGAAGAGTAATGCCGTGGTTGCTTTATTTTTGCTAAACAGGTAATCTTGCTTTTTTATTTGGATGGTTATTTGTTATTATCAGAAATTAGACATCAACACGCGTTCACAAGTTTTGGAGGCGTGGCAGAAAGTAGCTCTGAAGGGAGGAGGTTGGACTTTCCGTTGGATCATTTGAAATGCTAGCCGTTTCTTGCTAGGTTTTAGTGATCGCATACCCTAGCTTTAAATGAACCATAAGCCTTACCCTAACCTTTACCACTCAAACCTTGCTGTTAAGCCCATCTAAAATATATTAAGTATACCTTTTACTGAAATGTTACATCATTATGCTTCCAACTGAAATACATTAGTTTTGAAATGTGCTGAGAGACACGAAAAGGAAATGTGCTGAGAGACACGAAAAGGAAATGTGCTGAGAGACAAGAAAAAAACAAGAAAATTATGTCAGTGTACATGAATCAACAGATTAAAAATTAATAAGACTGTGTTGGTTAGTAACCTCATGCCTAACCTAAGTGTACGTACACACCGCCACAGACTTGAGCTTCCAAAGTTACCGGAAGTCATTCATTTTCAATGGAAGCCAGCTTCTCTCAGCTGCAAGGACCGGCAAATCAGTCGGCGTCGCGTTTTGGGCGTTTTGGGCGTTTTGGGTGTTTTGGGCGTGTTGAGTGACCAGTGCGTCAAGCAGAAAAGTTGAAGTTTGTTCATTTTTATGGTAATGAGCTATGACGCGGTTCAATCAAAATATAGACGTCCTTTGCTCTGGCTGATCCCAGAGAAACATTCGATGTAAACTTTCGATCTAACCAAAACATTAGTTCAGAGAAAATGGAGGAAAAGCTCATTATCGCTGTCGCTGCGTTCCCTATAATATATGACATGACTTTGTTTGCATATAGGGACCAGTTAAAAAAAACAAGGCATGGGATAAAATAGCAGGGATAGTTGGTGTCTCCGGTGAGTTGGTGAAGTGCGTGATTATTTTTAACTAGGAGGGAATATTGGAACAACAATGAGCAGTGCACCATAGCATGCTAGTCTTCCTTGTTATTATTGGAAATATGTTCCCTCGATTTAAGCGGGAATGCAATTCATTTGCTCACGATATATTTAAGTAGGCTACGTATGCTAGTCCTGTCATATTTTTACAGTCTGATCATACCACGTCAGAGCGGTTTAAGCGCCCAAAGCGTCAAAAGCTTCCCCATACTATTTGACAAGCTACCTCGACAGGGCGTCCTGAGCTTCTTTGGAAGCTCAAGTCTGTGGCGGTGTGTACGTACAGTTAACCGTGAATGTTGTAATTTAATACATTTTAACGCTATGGAATGTGTTCCGGGGCATTCCGGTTTGCAAAAACGGGAACCCCCACCAGCACAAGAATGCCCATTTGTGGCTGCAGTTGGATGATATTGGAAAAAGGGAGATTCAGATAATTCCAGAGACAGAGATAAAAGCAAATGAAAAGGTGTCAACTACTGGAATCAAATCTTGCATTATTGAAAAATATCTTCTAGATTTCTGCAAATGAATGTGCACAAATATAGAAATCATTGAGACGGCATTAACTTTTCCACCTGTGTGGATATTCATGAATCAAAACGACCCTCATCATACTGAAACAACATATAATCATACTGAAATGGCATGTAATCATACTGAAATTAAATGTAATCCTACTGAAATGGTATGTTATCATACTGAAATGGTATGTAGTCATACCGTAATTAGATGTAATCATACGGAAATGGCATGTATTCATACTAAATTTAAATGTAACCATACTGAAATTAAATTTAATCATAATGAAATGGCCTGTAATCATACTGAAATTAAATAAAATCATAGTGAAATGGCATGTAATCATACAGAAATGGTATGTAGTCATACCGTAATTAAATATAATCATACTGAAATTAAATGTGATCATACTGAAATTAAATGTAAGGTTACACTTTATTTGGAGAGTCTGACATTCCATCTGTATGTGCTCTACAGATAGTTTGTTGATGAAATGACTATCAAAAAACTATCAACAAACCATCTGTTGATAAGCAACTAATTGTGTATTTTAAGGGTAGGGGTAAGTTTAGAATATGTTTTAGGGTAATGGATAAGGTTAGGTTTAACATAAGGGGAATGGTTAAGGTTAGGGTTAGGGTTAGTAGATAGTTTGTTAAAATGTTGTTGACAGTATGCAGATAATATGTAGAGCATCTAGAGATGGACTCTCAAAATAAAGTGTTACCAAATGTAATCATACTGAAATGGCCTGTTATCATACTGAAATGGCATGTAATCATACTGAAATGGCATGTAATCATACTGAAATTAAATGTTATCATACTGAAATTAAATGTAATCATACTGAAATGGCATGTAAGCATACTGAAATGACATGTAATCATACTGAAATGGCATGTAATCACACTGAAATGGCATGTAAGTAATGGCATGTAATCATACTGAAATGGCCTGTAATAATACTGAAATTAAATAAAATCATACTGAAATGGCATGTAATCATACAGAAATGGTATGTAGTCATACCGTAATTAAATGTAATCATACTGAAATTAAATGTAATCATACTGAAATGGCCTGCAATCATACTGAAATGGCATGCACTGCATCATTTTAGCTTTGACAGTGTTGGAAACTAAGCTTTCAAAGAACCCTCTTAAATCCCAAGAGTCAAATACTGCACAGTGGGTCTACAGAACCTGCCATTACCTCTAATACAATGATAATTGAAAAAACGATTAACACTGTTAATTCTCAATACCTTATGACAGGATACTACATCCATGTTGTTCAAGAGTACTTACTGTCACAATGACATTTTTTTCTGTCATAAGAGAAACTGCTTAAAAAGAAAAGCTACATTTGTAGATATAAAAATAGAAATTGGTAGTGCCTTTAAAAGTAAGCAACCATAGTAAAATGATTGGTCTGCCTTAAAAATAAAAGTACCATTTGCTACTTGAATGTATAACAATATGTATGTTTTGATTTAGACTTTCAGGACCCATCTCAGCCTGTGTATTGCTCCATGGCTAAGAAGAATTGTCAATCTTTTTAGCCATCAGCCATTTGATCATTTACAGCATACATAGGACATTAATGACCAGGTTAACAGAGCTACAATTCATAAATACTGTAGATGGTATGGATGGACCATGGAGGGCTAAGTATGTAAGTAACCATCATTTCAGGCTGTAGTTTACATTCTTTAGTAACAAAAAAGTAAAACAAGCTATTTCAGTTCTGATTGGGTAACAACAGTTACCGCTAATTGCCGCATTTATAAGTTGTATTTAGAGAACAACAAATTTTTCAAAATGCAAAGGATAAATATCACACAAATGTCCAGAAACTTAAGACTGCCTCTTTAAGATGTTCCTTTAAATATGTTAACAGTATTTACCCCTGAATACTGAACCACTGCTCTTGAACAGATTTCTACTAGCCTTACTCTAATCTCAAACTCTTCTAAAAATACAAAGAAACAGGCGCTGACAAGGCATACCATCTCCTCTTTGGCTTGATGTCAATTGGTTTGTTGGTAGCAAACGGGGACCCATTGGATGATGATCCATTGTTGCGAGAGTGTGTGTGGCGCTGTCTGGATGTCCTCTCCAGAGACAGAAGATCGAAGCTGGCTGGCAGACTCATCTTCAGATCCAGACGTGGCAAAGTCTTTTCTTAGGTACTCCAAATGCACGACTCGTTAAAAAACACTGGGGTCCTCTCAATACAGAAGTCCTTAAAATACATTGGTCCTCCCAATAATGTAGTCCTGTTAATACACCAATCCTCTCAATACACAGGTCCTCACAATACAAAGGTCCTTGCAATACACAGGTCCTCACAATACAAAGGTCCTTGCAATACACAGGTCCTCACAATACTGAAATCTTCTCAATAAAGTGTCCTTAGGTTCTCATAATACTGTGTTCCAAGCAATACAAGTCCTCAAGACTTTAAGTTTCAAAACAGCAGAAATGAAATGCTCTCCTTTCCCACCAAGCGCGTTAATAACGCACACTGAAGGCTACGTCTCAGATAGAGAGCGTCCCCATTTCTTTAATACTTTACCAACACAACTCACTAAGTAGGCTAACTTGTATTCATGCACTTGAGCAGCAGATGGTTGCCACGGTTGCCCAATGTGCTGTTGCTGAAGGTTAGCGTGCTAGCACATCGCTAGCTTTGAAAGCTCCACGGCGAAGTGTGCAGGGGGCGTGGGCTGTTATCCTGTAGAGGCGGGAAGCACATGTAATGGGACACCTCTCTGTTCCAGGTGTCTCATTCATACATATCAGGGTTCCAGGTGTTGTTATCGACACATCGTATTCTGCCAATAGAGAGGTGCCAGGTAAACTGCTGGGGAACAAATCTGGCTACCCTGACCGAACCCTTACCTGCCCAAGACCAGATGGTGAGATAATACTGATGCAGACTTTATTCAATATCAACCCACAGAGGAAAACCTTTCTCTTTTCGAGATCCTTTGCGACAGCCAGGGGATCAGGCAAACATTTGCAGGCACAATCAAGCACTACTGGTATTACCATCTGTAAAACACAAGACAACATCAATCTATCCAAGCATGCAGCCTGGAGGACAAACTATTTGTGTGGATAGAACCTTGGATACTCTGGACTCTAGGAAACACTTCCAGCCAATGATGGCTACGATATATATGCTTTAATAATGCCCTTTGCCTACACTTATCAGTGGTACTGTAAAGTACAGGCTCATTTAACACTATTAGGTCCTGTACATAAACAACAAAGGTGCATCAGGTCTATAGAATAAGTGTATACTGGGCCACCATGGATATTGAACCTACAGCTCTTCTTCTGTTAAAAGGTAACTGGGACCTTAAGTGCAACGCAGTGCATCTATATTGTCATGATATAACACCTATCTATTCATGATATAACATCCATCTATATCGTCATGATATAACACCTATTTATTCATGATATAACATGCATCTATATCATCATGATATAACACCTATTTATTCATGATATAACATGCATCTATATCATCATTATTTAACACCTATCTATTCATGATATAACATGCATCTATATCGTCGTGTTATAATGCATATCTATTCATAATATAACATGAATCTATATCGTAATGTTATAACGCCTATCTATTCATAATATAACATGCATCTATATCGTCATGTTATAACACCTATCTATGCATGATATAACATGCATCTATATCGTCATGATATAACACCTATCTATTCATGATATAACATGCATCTATATCGTCATGTTATAACGCATATCTATTCATAATATAACATGCATCTATATCGTAATGTTATAACGCCTATCTATTCATAATATAACATGCATCTATATCGTCATGTTATAACACCTATCTATGCATGATATAACATGCATCTATATCGTCATGATATAACACCTATCTATTCATGATATAACATGCATCTATATCGTCATGTTATAACGCCTATCTATTCATAATATACCATGCATCTATATCGTAATGTTATAACGCCTATCTATTCATAATATAACATGCATCTATATCGTCATGTTATAACACCTATCTATTCATGATATAACATGCATCTTGATGAAGGTAATGGGAGTTGGAGGGGGGCTGCACGACAGCTGCTAATGGGTGTCACTGAGGTCCCTACTTGACTATTAATCTGTCATTCACAGAAGGCTATGACTTATTAATCAGTCTGACTGGAAACACCAGATTACGTCTCCTGACCCCGTTCACACCAACAACCTCTGACTGATGCTCCATTTTCCACTTTATTTGTTGAGAAGTGACATTTTAAAAGCAGTGCATACTGTAAACATATGTTTCAGATTTAAAATAGGTACTGAACAAAGTGTTCATTGTAAGTTTGAACTTTGTACAGATCATTTATACGTTCAAATTCCCATCCTATGGGGCTCATAATAATATACACTGCTCAAACATATTAAGGGAACACACAATCCTCATAGTTTAACACCAATTAAACAGTGATCTCAATTTGTCCAGTTAGGAAGCATAGGCGATTATGAATCAATGACACCTGTTTTAGTGCAAAAGAAAGTGACAACAGGTGCACTGGAAAGGCAACAGCAAGACAACCCCCAAAAAGGGAATAGTCTTACAGATGGTGGCCACAAACAATAGCTCTCTCCTTATCTTTCCTGAATGATTCTTGAAAGTTTTGCGTTTTGCAAGTCACCTTGTCACTGCTGCTAGCACGAGGTGGTACATTCAGTCCATTCAGGTAGCACAGGTAGTCCAGCTTCTCCAAAATGGCACATTCATACGTGCCATCACAATAAGGTTTGCTGTGTCTCCCAGTAAAGTCTTAAGAGCACAGAAGAAATACCAGTAGATGGGACTTTACACGAGGAGACCTTCACAGGACTTTAAAGGGCATCAACCCAGCAGCAGGACCAGTATATGCTCCTTTGTGTAAGAAGAAACAGGAGAAGCACTGCCAGAGCCCTACAAAATGACCTCCAGCTGGGTACTGGTTTGCATCTTTCTGACCAAACTGTCACTCCATGAGGGTGGCATGAGGGCCCAATGTCTTCTAGTGGGACCTGTGCTCACAGCCCAGTACTGTGGCATTTGCCAGAGAACACTAGAATTGGCAGGTCTGCCATTGGCACTCCGGTTTCTTCACAGATGTGAGCAGGTTCACACTGAGCACATGTGACAGACGTAAAAGAGTCTGGAGACACTGTGATGAATGCTATGCTGTCAGTGGGTGAGTGATGGTCTGGGAAGGCATATCCTTGGAGAGTCCCACAGACCTCCACGTGCTAGCCAATGGTAACCTGACTGTTGTTAGATACCAGGATGAAATCCTCAGACCCATCATCAGACCTTATGCTGGTGCAATGGGCCCTGGGTTCCTCCTGGTGCAGGACAATGCCTCGCCACGTAGCACCACAGACTGTCCAGGAGCTCACTGATGCCCTGATCCAGGTCTGGGAGGAGATCCCCCAGGACACCATCCACCTTCAAATCAGGAGCATGCTCAGACGTTGTCAGGAGTGCATACAGGCACATGGTGGCCATACACACTACTGAGTTACATTATGAGAAGCCGTGATGAATTCCATGTTGGAAAAGCCTGTGATTTCAATTGTTTACTTATGTATGGTGTGAGTTTGCATCCAGCCCTCAATCGGTTGCTGATTTGGTTTCCATTGACTGTTGTTATGTAATTACTTCTCAATGAATCACACAATGTACAGTAAAGATTTTGATCTTTAATATGTTCTTCAGTCATCAAGACCTGATGTGTGATTGGATTGTTCCCTTAATTCTTTTGTGCAGTATACTGTATACAGTATGTTTTATAATGGACTGCCAGCTCTCATTGACTCTAAGTACCAGTTGTTTCTATGTTTTGTGTCTGGTTTCAGTTTGCCAGACTTTTATCACGCCATTTCATTACCCTGATCAGTAATCAATCTAGAATCACTCTATTTAATTTCATGGTTTTATCATGTTGACAATATGTTTTGCAGTCCTACCGTAAGTTTATGATTCGCAAATAAAGTAACTTTGACCTATTAGGTCCATTTAATTTCCAAGTGTGTTTTTCGTGAGTACAGTAAACACTCTTTATTTTCAACTCCTTCACCCTTGTCTAATTTCTCCCTGCACCTGCATAAATCATTGTTACATGTATACACAATATGTGTAGACCATATACAGTATTTGCTACACTATAAATATGTCGACATCTGGACATCACACCCATATGAGCATATTGGACATCCCATTCCAAACCATGGGCATTTACATGGAGTTGGCCCTAGGCACATCTCCAGAATTTACTGTTTTGGTGGGCCTTGGTAAAATGTATGTGGATTGGCCTGGGTAAAATGTAAATGTGATTATTCTCCTTTTTAACTTTTAGATCCCCTGCATTTACCTTGTGTTTTTAATTTGGACTGTGTCTGACTTGTGACGTTGTGCCTTAGTGGGTAGGAATTCTAATGAAAGGCTCAGGAGTGCTACTTTTAGGTTTTTAGGACGAACCCAAAGCTATGCTGACTACTAATACATTACATTTCACAGTGTCTAACTGTAATTCTAAAACAGATTAAGTGAGCAGAGTTCAAAACTACCAACCTCTCCATATTGCTGCATTCATTGTTCTGTTGAAAAGCATAACTTAAATTCGGCTACCATTAATTTAGCAATTAATCTATCCATACACATAAAAGGTTTTTACACAATGTCTAAATCAAAAGGGTAGAAATTAGGGTCAAAAACGGTAAAGAATGCTTGGTAGAGCATGAATATGGAACCAACTTCCTACAGAACAACTGGTATGTACAGAGGAAGTGTTGCAGCCATGATGCGACTTCTGTCATGGAAGCTGTGTGGATTGTTAATGTTTACCACTCTTCTCCATTGGAGGGCAGCACATTCACATCTGTTTCATTTGACTGAAGTTTGATGATGATAAGTACTGACATGAGAAGAATTTAGGTGTGAAGGCTAGAGAACATTTTCAGTAATAAACCTAGTTAGTAGAATAATGTTTTTTGTCATTTCTAAGAATATACAATTGTGTTCAAAAGTTTGGTAAAAATTGGTAATAGATGTATTATTTTTAAAGAAAACATGAGTGAGCATGCAAAACATATTCAACTGTAACTCTTAACCGAATGGCAAAATCATAAAACAAAACATGGCAACAAAGAAAATAATGACATGACCCCTGTTCAAAAGTCTGCATCTCAATACGGTGTATTTCCTCCTTTAGCATCAATGACAAGTTGCAGTCATTTGTGATTGTTGTCTTGCAAGTGTTATTAATGCCCATTCGTCTTTGCAAAATACCTCCAGGTCATGCAAAGTCTTTGGTCGTCTTGCATGAATTGCATGTTTGAGATCTCCCCAGAGTGGCTCAATTGTATTAAGGACAGGAGACTGTGATGGCCACTCCAGAACCTTTGCCTTTTTCTGCTTTAACCATTGAAAGGTCAACTTGGCCTTGTGCTTAGGGTCATGCTGGACAGTCCAAGAGCATCCCATGCGCAGCTTTCGTGCAGAAGAATGCAAATTGTCTGCCAGTATTGACCAATAACATGCTGCATTCATCTTGCCATCAATTTTCACAGGTATTCCATGCCTTTAGAGCTCACACACCCCCAAAACATCAATTAGCCACCACCATGCTTCACAGTGGGGATGGTATTCTTTTCACTATAGGCCTTGTTGACCCCTCTCCAAAAATAATGCTTATGGTTGTGACCATAAAGCTCTATTTTGGTCTTGTCACTCCAAATGACAGCGTGTAAGAAGCTGTGAGGCATGTCAAGGTGTTGTCGGGCAAATTGTAACAGGGCTGTTTTTGTGGCACTGGTGCAGTAAAGGCTTCTTTGTGGCAACTCGACCACGCAGCTCATTTTGTGTTCAAGTATCATCCTACTGTGCTCCTTGAAACAACCACACCGCCTTTTTCCACAGCCGCCTGTATGTCTACCGAGGTTACCTGTGGGTTTTTCTTTGTATAGATTTCTTGCATGAAACGTCATATTGTCAAAATCTTATTCCACAATTTCTGTCAGGGTATGCAAACTTATGAGCACAACTGTACCTACATTTCTAATTTAATCACGCCAAATGACAATTGGCCAAATAGGCCTAAGCCTGTTTCCAGTTTCCAAAATAATTTTTGTAACAGCACCCGATTGATGATCATTTTCTCATTAACTTATTGAATATTCTAATAGCTTCTACATTTGGTCTTCTATTAGTTACCACCTGTAATGGAGTATCTGTAACAGTGTCTATCAGTCAGTGTATATATTGATGTTGTTAATTCCCTAATCTGATTTGATAGAGAGATTAAGACAATGACATGGTATTGATGAGTTTCCTCCATAGTAAACTGTACCTATATGCTGCCCAGGCAGACACTATTGACTTGATCTCAGCCCCATCCTGGGATTCTAACCCCGCCCCTGGAACAACAACCTGTTAAATTTGGCCTTGGTGGGGATGAACATTTTTAGTATTTTTCATATATTTATTTTAGTAAGTCAAAACGCAGATAGTGAAATGGATATCCGCGTGCTGCTGCTAGCACAGTCTATTACAACAACTCAGATGTAAAAAAACATTACAGTCTAGTAACTGTGAGTACATTTGTCAGGGACGATGTTGGAGGTAAACGGTTGGTAGACTAAGCATATTAAACAAATATTCTTCACACCAAGATTTTGCCGTATTGTTCAAACAGACATTCCACACATTTGGGAATGTTGACATAATCCACAGCAGTTAAATTACCCAAATTGGAACATAATCTGTACTATAACATTTAGGTTACATATTCCTTTGATGTCACTGTAATATTATATTGGCTGCAAACATCAAAGGAGAAATTGATCTCTGGAATGCAGAACATACAGCTAGATGAGTAAATCAAGAGCATAGGCAGGCTTTTATGGCACTGGTAGAGGCAGCGATAAATCCATGGGAGCACAGGAGACAATAGGACGCCTTCTTTATGGACTGATGTCTACTGACTGTTTATAAGCACAGTTGTCCCCATGTTACCTGTTAACATAAATTATGGCTCATGCACACATGTAATAAGAACTGAAATATCTGAATGCTGCAGGCTGGAAGAGTACACTGACAAATAATAACAATTATAAATAACAAAGCCAAAAGCAAGTTTTTTTGTCACTGGAAGAATTCTGGAAATTTCTAATTGGTCATATTTGATAACTTTTCAGATTTGCCTAAAGATAGCCTAGGGGAATTTGGCAAATAGTTAAATATTTTCAAAATGTTTATTAAGTAAAAAAAGAACGGAATTGGAGACAGTGGATGAGGTAATATCTACACAACACAATTTATACAGTTGCCCCTGAATGTCGCGACAGAACCGTACATTATTTTGATAGAACTGTAACCAGGGGCGGACTGGCCATCGGGAGGATCGGGAGTTTTCCCGAACGGCCGGTCCATTCCGGGCCAAACGGGCTGTCACATTTTACTTTGACGGCCGGTCGGACGTATTAAAACAAGTGAGAGTAGGCTGAAATGGACAGGATGTTGCATCTGCAAAACTGCGCTCTGGCCCGTCCGTCAAATCGAGAGAGAGTTCCTCTATTCAAACGAGGAGAAACCCAGAGTGAATGGTTGACGAACGCGGGGAGCGACAGATACAGCGCCACCCCCCCCCCCCCCCCCCC